>CAUYON010069523.1:0-103423 GCA_963573935.1 Arctocebus calabarensis | reverse complement strand
CTATGGCATCACAGCTCACAGCAACCTCCAATTCCTGGGCTCAAGCGAGTCTCTTGCCTCCGCCTCCCGAGTAGCTGGGACTGCAGGCGCCCACCACAACGCCTGGCCATTTTTTGGTTGCAGCCATCATTGTTGTTTGGCAGGCCTGGGTTGGATTCGAACTCGCCAGCTCAGGTGTATGTGGCTGACGCCTTAGCCTGCTGAGCCACAGGTGCCGAGCCAGAGCTACTGATTCTTAGCCTGGAGTCAGAGCTATGGCCGGCCCTCCCCAATATGAGCACTGTTGCCTCCAAGACTGGCCTCAAATCTCCTCTCACGACTCAGGATTGAGAGCCTTGTTTCCAACTGCAGAAAAGGTACCATAAAATCCTGCTCAAATCCCAAGATACCCTGAGCTTGGGAAAACTGGTTATTATTCAGTAGCCTACGGCTGCCACTTAGAAAAGTGGACGGCTGGACCACAGGGAGGGAGTCAGTGTGCGAGGCCAGTGGGCCCATCTGCATAGAGGGAATAGGGTGGGTACTATAAGCAGAATCATAAATCCCCCATCAATGTGACCTCCATGCCTTTCCTTTGCGGGCAAGGCCCTGGAGGTCCGGAGGGAGAAAGGCCCAGCATTTGGCCTCCAATGGATGGGAAGCTAGCTCTACACAGATTGTCTGTCACAGAGCACTGGGCAAGACAGACACACAGAGAGTTTCACTCATTAACATCAGCGTTGCCATGACAATGAGCTGTTGCCAGGTAGCAGCGAACTAGGAGAAGAGTGAGAATTAGCAAAGCCTAAAAATAAAGCTGTTATGTTTCTTCCCCCGTCTAGATGTCCATGTGTAACAGGCAATCATCTCGCCGCCTCCTCCTCACCCCAGCCCTAGAAGCCATATGAGACAGACGGCACCCTGCACAGGAGGGCAAAGGTCCCCTCTCCACAGGAGTCAAGGGGGAACACACCTGAAGATAGTGACAGCCAAAATCTGAAGGCTACATAATAAGCAGCACCAAGAAAAGTTCAGAGCAAAACCTGAGAGGGATTGTTTCTTCCCCTATAAAGTTGCTGACCTGAAGGGCTAACCTTGACTCCAGACCTGCTACCAGGTATTCGCCCAACTCCCTGGCTCTGAAATGATGCGGGGAGGCAGGTGCTGCCTCTCCTGACCAGCTGCTCTTCTGCAAAATGCTTAGCTGGGCCCCAGCCCCAGAGGTCTCAGTGGGAGTCAGGAGCCTAGACTGTGCGGTATGGGCGGTTCCTGGTTTCTTTAAAACTTACTACCACCAGAGAAGTCATTATGCTAACAATTCCAAACAGGAGAATATTTTAACAATAAAAAACCCTGAGCAATTTGTAATATATCCCAGGGATATGCGATGAGATTATTGTCAGGGTCTTCTGATTTGGTTCTGCTATTAGAGGAGAAAATGCATAGTGTCCAACAGCTTTGTGCTTCCTTTGTCTCTTGCACCTGACCCCAAACTCCATGAAGGCAGAAATCATGTCTAACTGGTCTCCCTTTTGACCTCAGCATCTGCTGTCATCCCAGACACATAGTCCGTGCACAGTAAATACATGGAAGGAAAGGAGGGAGGGCAGGAGCCACTGACTCATGCACAGCAGAGTCAACATTCTGAATAAATAGCAAAGATATTCAAAGTAATAATATCTGGCTTAAATAAAATACATCTCTTTCTACAGTAATAAGCTCTGCGTCCTCAGGACTAAATCCTACTGCCTATCTAGGCCTCCATTTTCAAAAAACAATTTGTCATGTATGCAAGTGTGTCACGCTTTAAGCATATCAGAAAAATGAAAAACTAGAATTTGGGTGGCAACGATTTCCTTTACAATTAATCACAAGATTTCCTCAAATACAGAACCTGCCTAATTTCTGTAAAGTATAATTGAATTCAGATAGTATGCAGTAATTAGAATCTGTACCTTGAATGAAGCTAGACGCACCAATCAGATTCCTAGTCTCTCTCCCTGCAATCACATTTGCCTTTGAGTTTTCTCCCTATCACTGGCTGATACGCTAACAGTAGCTAACTTGACTATCAGTGCAAGAAGCACATGCCTGGGAAACAAAATCCATTGTTCTCTCACCATACCCTGTAAAAGTATGTAATCCAGAACAAAATATAAATCATTTCTTGGTTCTTCAAGTGTTTGGGATTATCCAGCCATTAATCAAAATGCCAGTTCCTGCCTCTGGAACTTCCTCCCCCAAGCTTGCAGGAGTAATTTAAAAGTAGCAGAGAGAATAACAGGTGGAGAGAAGGAGCCACGTGAGTAAGGATTTGAAACCAAGCCCTGTTCATGTCCCCCACCAGCCCCAAACTCCAAGAAGACTAATCGTGTATGAATTAATTTGTTCTTCAGAGAATGAGAATCAGCTGGTGGGGGTCCTACTGAATAATTCCTAAAGACATGTAAGGCTGCTATGGTTAAAGAAGCCTCCAGAGAGGTTCATGTTTTTGTGAAAACACAGCAGTAATAGCCATCAAGTCTGCTTTTAGCATTGTTCTGAGAGAAGTTAAAGCTCAGGGACACCCTCCTTCTCTACCAGACTTCTGCTACAGAGGCCATGTGTTCACAAAACCTATGTTCTCTTGGCCAGGTAAAAATCAGACCAATCTGATGGTGCTGTCAGGACATGGTGACCACAAGGAATGAGAAAGTGCACGCAGCCTATTAACTACCCAGTCCCAAATCATATCTGGCCCTGATCTGACAGCCTTGGGAGACCTCCCAATTAAGTGAGCTCTGCCCAATTTATTCCTGTCACTGCTAAAGCTGAGGGTGCATTCATGCCAACACCCATGCTGACCCCTGGGTTTTCAGCAGGGCCTTCCTTGACCACCGAACCAACAGAAAAGTCAGCCCTGAAACTGCCTGGAAAATAGGACTCTCCTGAACATCTATGTTCCTTTCTGCTAAAATGCACCCCAAGAGACAGCTTACCATCACTACACAACCACCTTGATACATTAAAACCCTAGCCTGTCTTCATTACCTACCTGCATACTTCCTTCTCTATGGCACAAAATACTAGTTAGAGTTATAGATTCAGACAGAAAGGAGTGACCAGAGAGGAGATGACACTGCACCTAGCTACAATCTACCCCAATACAGCCCCCAGCTGTGTGCTGGGCTCCTAGCAGGTGATCAAGAAAGATAGGTTGAATGAATGAATGAATGAAAATTTAACTTCATCCTTTTTTTTCTCTAATACACTTTGATCAACAGAATGTTTCTAGACTTCAAAACTTGGGCCCAGTCCTCTGAGATTCCACCAGTCTTAAGTTGGTCGTGTTTGCCTGTTATTGACAGAAAATGTCAGCGTTAGCATACTACCATGTGAACTGAGTTGGAATCCACCTCTAACCCTGTGTCACTTATGCCCCCAACATTTCCCAGACTTCAGGATGGAGGCACCACCATTGATCCCAGACTTCCTCCTAGGAAAGAGAAACAAGACAAGCTATTTGAATGCCTTCAAAGAAAGATGGCATAAGTTCTAAACCTGTTGTTATTAGCACTATTATCACCATTCCACTGGCATACATCACGTCACCTGGTACTGTTTTAGCCCTTCCCATCCTCAAATCCCAACTATGTAAGGAGCCCATATTCTCCATCATGGCCCTGTGAAGTGAAGCTCTGTGGCCCTAATGACACTGCTGGCACATAGGCAGACCCCAACTCTGCACTAGCCTCCCAGATGTTCTATTGCAAAAGCAGTCAGATAAGAATACATTACACCAAGCTGAAGATTAAACTCCCCTCCCTGCCCTTCCTTCCTTCCTGCAACAGATAAACTTGTTTTCTTACTTTGCATCTGCCATTTTTAGAAACAGTTGAAAGTAAAATTCAAGCTTCTCCTGGAGAGAAGGATCTCTCTATCTTTCTCTCTCCTTCTCTCTCTCTCCTCTCTGGCATGTGTTACTGAATTTTATATATCTTGACTCGCTGCATCTCTGATATGAGCCACTTATATACACAACAGACACATATTTTTAAGAGTATGCAGCACTTAAAATAACTGGATTTTAAACCTTCTGATTTTAGTGGAGAATTTGATTTGGGGACTGGATGGATCTTGGCTGTTGAGGAAACAAAGCAATTACCATTTTAAAGGAATATGTGAAGAATCTTCAAGTAGTCCACAGACTGAAAAAAATACAAAAATCTGACTTGCTCTTTGCCTCCATCATATCCCCGTGGGAAGAGCAATTCTCCCTCCATGGATAGTTTCCAGAGATGAGTTTCTGAAGCTCAAGACAGTTATTTTAAATTTCAGCTCCTAAAGTTGTATTTATAAAATACAATTAGGGATTCTTGGGAAAAGAACTGCTTGTAGGGCACACAGTGTATGGTAGGTAGCACAGGCTGGGGGTCAGCAACCTGACAGAGCAGCCTCCAGAGTGGCCATGGACACGCTGCCTCTGCCCTTCCCTCCCGCCCACCCTCTCTCTCACACAGATGGAGTGCCATTTGTCTTCTGAGCACCATCAGATTTGAGGCACATGACTTCTCCTCCCAGTGGATTTCTTACTATTGCAACCATCAAACATAACCTTTCCCACTCTTTTGTTCATAAGGATTATTGGTGTTTGTTTTACTTAGGTTTTCTTTCGAACTATACAGTGCTTTATAGAGAGGAAGCTTACAAAAATTTTTAAAGATGTCTGATTATTGTTTTTATGAAAACAAATTCTCATGATCACACACTTCATCCAATACCAAGATTCCAGTGCAGAGCCGAATGGTTTGTTTCTCTCTCACTGGTAGAGGAAGTGGAGGGCAGGGGACCAGGAGGTGTGAGTTACCACACGTGAGCACCAGGTGCCGCACAAGTGCCACCTGTCCACATGGATACTGGCTGCCAGGCCCAGCCAGGGGCTCTGGAGGCCTACGCTCTGACACATAGAAGCCCTCCATTTGCTGGAGGAGGATGAGGCCAAGGGATCTGGGGCAAGAGGCCAGGGTGGTGATGGCACTTTATGATTAGAGTAGCTACATTGTTCAGATAACAGGCTTCTCCACTATTTCTATAAAGGGTATTTTAAACCCTGAATTAGACTGTTAGCTTAAGCCAGGTGGAATAAACTCAGAGAAAAGCAAGACATTTGTTATTGGGGTAGGGTAAAGGAGGATGGATAGTCTATACCGCTGGCTTCATTAGCTTAACTCCTCCTGGGGTTTCAGCTTGGGCTGATCTTCAGCTACTATACATGGTTAAGAAAATATACTGGTCATTAAATATTAAAATACTTCTGTGCTGGTGATTAAAAAAAAAAATAACCATTTCCCTGGGTCTCTTACTCACTTCCCAGGCATCCTTCCTTAGGCCCTCTGCATCCTCCCTCCAAGCCAGTACATAGAGGGTTTATGCCTGGCAGGGCAAAGGGCACCATCTACCCTGGCTGGTAGCGTCCATTCTGACGGGCATGGCAGTACCAGCTGACAATGTGGGCAGCCTTCATCAAGACCTTGCCTTAAGACCATCTCAGCTAACACAGCTAGCCAAAGTCACAGCAACCTTTCATTTGCATACCATCTCCCCTGTCTGCAAAGTAACTTGCCTGGCCTCCCCTCTCTTTCAGAATGTTATAACTTTTCTATCTTGAAGCATGTTGTGTTGTGTTTTTTGTTTTTAATGGCTCCTCATTGCTCTTAGACTTAAAGAAATTCAAGGCCGGCATCGTCCTGTGTTTTATGTCTCCTTGCTTATCATTATAGTCAGCACAGGACCTGGTGCAGGTATTTAAGGAATGTTCACAGGAAGAAACTGTTCAAGTCTGAAATTCAAAGAGCCATGTCCTACACAGTTAGTTGTTCCCACCTTTCCAGTCCTGCTGTCCTCCAAGATCCACCTAATTTGACCGCAACCCGCCGTGTTCTTTGTTTTGTTCTTTATGTGAATGTTCCATTCTTGTTATTTGTACTATCACCCCAGAGAAACCATCCATACCCTAGAGATAGGGGCCATGTATAAAAAGACACGTGCCAATCATCCTTTTTTAAATGTCAGATGTTCTGTGGGAAATGCTAGCCTATTTTCCATCTTTTAAATAGGAAAAATTATAATGCATTACATGTCAAGCCAAAGCCAACTTTCTAAAATGTCTACTATATAATATCAGATAACTATCACACAACTATCACAATGGATATAAAGTGCTTAAAATAGCACTTCCCCATCTCTTTATTTTTAATGTGCAGCATCCTGTTGGCTATTTCATGCAGCCCTTTGGAAGGGCCAAGTGAATGACCTCTCTCTAGGAAGACTGGCAGCCAGAAGGAGGGGAGGAAAGGGAGAAGAATCCAGGTGTGCCACAGGTGCAGGAGGCAGCCTGTTCTGCCTCCCAAATCCTGGCTTCACAGATCCTCTAACACATGCGAATAAACTCCTCACCTTGGGAAGGGACATACCTCCCTTGGATATAGTCACATGGCCCAGAGACATCCCTAGTCGAAACACCTATAAGTGGTTCTCATGTTCTACCAATTGTATTTGAAATGCAACTCAAGACTTTTCTCTAAAATGTTATATTGAGTTTAGTGGCTGTGAATATAAACTCTTCGTATATAAACATCAGCTTATTTTACTTAGAGCTACATATAAAATATGAAGCAGGGGTATTAAAAATCCAAAATGTATTCTCCCAGGGATATGTTAACGTGGGAGGCAGTGTGCAGGATAAATCTGTGTTCCCTCTAAATCTTTACCACCCTTAACACAACCATGGGTCCATCACATGTGCACAATACGCATCTATGGACCAAATAGTTAGCAGATTTGATGAGGTTGGAGAAATGAGAATAAATTAGACTATGTTAGAGAAATGAGAAATTAGACGAGGTTGGAGAGCAGGAGAAATCTTAAATTAACCATGTTGGCTATTCAAGGGAGAAAAGGAACTAAGAATGATCACACATTAGACACTCGTTATGAAGCAGGCACTGAGGTAGGTCAGTAGGTAGGTAGGTATATATGTTATCTCTTTGAATATCCATGACAACCCAAAAGGTGGTATTATTACTAGGTAAAAGTACTAAGTCTCAGATAGGATAGGGACTCAGGCAAGAACCACACAATGGGTCAGCAGTGAAATCTAGAATCAAAACAGACTGACTCCAATGCCTGAGGAGCTCCTCCAACCTCTCACAGCGCCCCTCCCAGGTCAGAACCAGCCCCACTTCCCATCCACTGCCATTCTTCATCCTTAGAGTCTCTTTTGCTTTTAAAAAATACTACCTTGTATTTTTTATACCTTCTGAAAATACAGAACTACACTTTATACGTCATCTCCTGGCCTCCTTCCCTGTAGCTCTGTCTCTCAGGGCTGGATCCCATATCTCCGGGAGCCTCACACCAGAGCCAGATCTGAGACAGGCTCCACTATGCCCCAGACACAGCTCCTAGAGGGGCACCAAGCTGGGCTTTTCCAGCTTGCTCTCCTCCTCCCTAAATATACCCACCCCAGCAATCTGGGTTAGTTCTCAATATAGTCCACATACAATGTTACAGATTGAATGTCTGGGTCCCCTCCAGATTCCTGTGTTGAAATCTTAACCCCAAAATGACGATATTAGGAAGTAGCACCTAAGGTAATTAGGTCAGGAGGGCCCTTATAAAAGAGGGCCCAGAGAGCCCCCCAAGAACTTCTGCTATGTGAGGACATGGCAAGACGACAGCCAGGAAGAGGGTCCTCCCAGACATGGAACCTGCAGGCACCTTGATCTTGGGCTTCCCAGCCTCCAGGACAGTGAGCAGCACATTTCTGTCATTTAGAAGCCACCAAGCTGTGGTATTTTTGTTATAGGAGCCTAAACAGACTAAAGCAACACCAAGCCCTCTGCCTACTCCCTACTTCAAAAACATCAACACAAGAGGAACCTGCCATCGCTGTTTATTCATTCTGCAACTACCGAGATGCCAGCGCTGTGCTAAATTTTGGGGACATGACAACAGATGGACAGTAGACAGGATCCCAACTCACGCAGTTCATCATCCACTGCAGTGACGGATTTCAGACAAATGAATGTGCAATTGCACATTGTTCTAAGTGGTATAGGACACAGCACAACAGGGCCAGGTAAGAGGTTAAGACAATCTAGAATAGGAGTCTGGGGAAGATTGTTCAGGGTAGGTGATATTTAATGAGATCTGAAGTAAAAAACATTTTAAGCATGAGCATCTCTGGGTGGTCCCCTCCTCCCTGTGCCCAGGGTTACCTGTCATCTCCCCGGGGCCCTGCCTCCACCAGGCCAGCTCCCACGGTGGACATTGCCTCGAAGTAGGGCGGGAGAGCACTTCCACCCAGGACCTGCCACAGTTTAAGGTGCAGAATCCCATTGCCCAGCATCACCTGGCTCTTTAAAGGCAAACAGATGACCTCCTAGGAAGGTAGTCAGCCAAAGAGAACTCACACTGGGTTGGAAACTCAACTGGCTTCACAAACCCTCGCCCCCAACACATGTGGCCAAGACCCTCTACCCTAGGAAGGGGCAGATGTTCTTTGAGAATAAGCATGACTGTGAGTGTGTGTGTAAGGAGTTTTAAATATGCACTCTGAGAGAAATGTCACTTGTCTGTTTCTGATTCATTCACAGTTCAGCACATTGTTTTGCCGTTGGCTGTCCAAAAAGCAGTGTGCTCATTTTCTAGATGCAGAAAGCCACCCTGAAAACAGAGGGCCAGTGGAAATAAAGGGGCTGCCTTGGACTGACATTAAGTCAGGCTCTGGAACCCCAACCCTTAATTACTTCTGAGTCCTTGACCAGAGCTATCTGTTCCCCCCGAGGCACTGCAGAGCAGGTGGGGCATTTCTGGTTGTCGCGGGTAAGAAAGTGAGAGGAGGTGAACACCAAGGATCCTAGGCAACCTTAGGCTCCAACAAAGAACAGTCTCCATAAAATGCCAACAGCACCCAACTAAGAGATGCCGTAGGAAGGAGAAGCCCAATGTCCGTGGCTACGGCAGACAGCATGCAGAGCACAGGCAGACATCTGGCCCTACGCCATCTTCTCAGCACTGGCCAGCCTCTCCTATGCCCTGATGGTCAGAATAGTCTGGAGACACTTACTTCTTTTTATGGGGAAGACTACATATGTCTCACTTCAAAGTAAGAGTGGCTACAACTGTCAGTGTGCAGACCACAGCACTTTCTAAATACTCCAGGGGACTTTACTAGGATGCTCGTGATGACTCCATTTGTATAAGACAAAAGAAAACTTTAGGGATACTAATAGCCACCCCCTAGGTTTTTGTGATCATGCACTTGGGTTTCCAGAAGCAAAGCATCTCTTCACTGTGAAGAGATGCCCTCTCCCTGGACTGGGAACATGGCATCTTTGCCAGATGGACACCTGCACTGGAGGGGTACAGAGCATGCTGGGGCCCACCCTCTACTCAGGGTAAAGAAGACAGCAGAGCTCAGAATTTACTCCAAAAATATATTTTTAATTAAATAAGGAGTCCAAGAATGGTGTCGAGTAGGATACTCTTTCCATTGTGAAGCAAGGCCCCTTCTCTGCCATGGCCATGGAAGAGCCACCTCAAAGGAAGAAGGAGGCAGAAAGGGATGTGACTCTGAAGGACCAGGAAGAGGAACGAAGCTCCCCCCACATCACAAAATACCTTCCAATTCCTGTTAATCAATGATTGAAATGTCTTTGCATGATTCAAGAGAAAACTTAAAATATGAAATATCTAATATTCCCTCTGAGCTATAAATGACCACTAATTAGCTCTTTGGTTCTTGGGAAGGTTTTAATGAGATAAAAACTTAAGAGTGCACCATAACATTGACTTCCAGGAGGGAACAAGGACCAAACCTCATGAAAGTAGAAAAAAGTTACAAAACAAGAGCCTTGAGCACCAAGGTACATAGGCTTCAGTTGAATGAGTGTCGAGACACCAGGCTGGTCACTTGGAGAAGACTAAGCTGGATGTCTTCTAAGGCTTCCAACTCCAAAATCCTGCAAGTAGATCCAATTTATCAAAAGCAATGTCTATTCATCAGCCCAGGTAGGGGAAACAAAGCTCAAGGTCATCATCTTTTCTCTAATCATCACTTTAAAAGAAAAAACAAACACTTTTGCATATGATGAAGGACTAGAAAAATATAAATGGTCAGTATCCTAAGTCCTCATTAGGAAGGCATGATGAATTTGGAATCGACCCCCACCCAGAAGCAGCCCCTCTTTCCTCCTCACTAGCAGAGGCAGGATTCACTCATGCCAGTTAAGATAATTTTATTTTTTTTGCCAAAGAGACATCAAAATAACCCCCAGCCAGTGAAACACAGAAGGAGACTTCTTGGAAAGAAGTACTCAAGGAAGAGATGCCCCTCCACTGTCCTGAGGTCCCCTCCCCCAGAACTCCTTAATAAGGACAGAGAGTGATTCGCTGTTAGGGTCTGTAGTGCCCCTGCAGCTAAAAGCAACCTAATGCCCCACAAGCAGTAAAAACGCTACATTTATACCAAGGATTTATAAATACACTCCAGAAGTACCGAAAGAAAATCTAATTCCTTTGACATTTCCACAATCGGCAGCAAAGACCTAAGGGAAGGCATTTATAGTCTTCTGTTCAGTCTAGGATAACTGGGACTCTGAATTATAGACAAGTTACTCCTAAGAGGAGCAGTGAATCTGGTCAGTGGAGAAAAGTATTAGTGGGTTTGCACCGCAATGGTATTGAATAGCATGCTATGTGTTAGGTGCCTTATAAACTAACAGATAAGAACATCAAACTATTATTAAAGAAATCAAAATTATGTTCCAGACTCAAATATTGAAAATCCAATTGTGTCTATGTGTTCTGGGGAAGGTCCCTCCCCTTCTCTGTGTCCTAACTTCTTAGTGCACTGCCCTGTCCGGCAACCACGCGTGTAGCACGCACCTCTGTGCACCGAGAAGAGAGAGGAAGCTGTGAGATTCCACACGTCAAGAAACAGGAGCAGGAGATAAACTCAATAGCAAACCTCAGAAAGATAAACCATCACTCTTTTTTTTTTTTTTTTTTGAGACAGAGCCTCAAGCTGTCACCTGGGTACAGTGCCATGGTTAGCAACCTCTAACTCCTGGGCTCAAGCAATTCTCCTGTCTCAGCCTCCCAAGTAACTGGTACTACAGGAGCCCACCACAATGCCTGGCCATTTTTTGGTTGCAGCCATCACTGTTGTTTGGCGGGCCTGGGCTGGATTCGAATCCACCAGCTCGGGTGTATGTAGCTGGCACCTTAGCCACTTGAGCCCCCACTCTTAATGAAGAACTTTATTCAAGTCTGGAAAAATATTTTTTAGGAAGTTTGGCTCTTTCCAAGGAATGAGATATTGTAAATCATGATCATCATCTTCTTCTCATGGTTTTTCAGGCAGATTTCTAGGCCACTTTCATTGGTACCATTTAAGACTAAGCATAACTGGCTCTCTTTTAAATCAAGCTAAACCCAATACCCTTTGGAAAGCTGTTCTCTGCCCCCTGTGTCCACAGCCACCATGACAACACCCTGTCTTGTTGCCTTCTCAGCCCTTGTCATTACCAGTTTATCGTTTGTCCACTCAGCTCCCCCGCCAAAATATAAGCTTCACAAGAGTAGGGTCCTTGCCTCTTCACCACTGTGTCACTAGACTCCAGAGCAGGCTTCTGCACCTCACACTTTGTAACATTTTGCTTTCTGGGGGGCTGTCCAATGCATAATGGTGTGTTTAGCAGCATCCCCAGCCTCTACCCATTAGATGCCAGCAGCAACCACTGTAACAACACCACTGTAACAACCAAAAAACCAAAAACTATTTGCAGACATTGACAGTTGTCACTAGGTTAGAAGCACTGCCTGACACTTGGTAGGTGCTCCCTAAAAATCTGCTGAAGGACCCCATACAAACTGGGGTCAGCACCATTAAGAGTACTGAAGGAAAGTACTTGTATTTGCAAGTTTTTTAGACATTACTAACTTTCCTAATGGATCTACTGACAGAAACAAACAAAAGGAATCCAGAATTCATCCATTCATTTGTTCTTATCATAGGTTTTTACTGAGTGTTCACTGTGCACAGGCACTGCTGTCGGTGCTGGGGACCCGGCAGAGAGCAGAGAACACTGTGCTGGGAGGCAAGAGAAAAAATAAGTACATAAAATGAGATCATTTCAGATAGTAATTGTGCTGTGAAAAAAATAAGACAGAATAATTGGCTCCCAAGAGACTCCTGGGAGCAAGGTGCTGGGAGGATGGTGCCACTCTAGACAGGTGGTGGAGAAGGCCTCTCCGTGGTGGTAACACACACAGTGAGACCTCACAAAGGCAGAGCAGGGTGGGCAGTGCTGATGGGAAGAGCAGTCCAAGCAGATGACTCTTTAACAACGCAGGAGTTAGATGCACTGACCTCACAAAGTCAAAAATCTTCATGTGGGAGTTGTGACTCCCCCAAACTTAACTTCTAATAGTCTACTATTCAACGGAAGCCTTGCTTGGCATAGAAGTCAATTAGCTACATATTTCTTATGTCCCCTGTATTATATATTGGCTTCTTACAATAAAGTAAGCTAAAAAAGAAAATATTAAAATGATCATAGGAGGAAATATATTTACTATTAAGAGGAAGGGGATCATCATAAAGGCCTTCACCTTCATCATCTAGACAGAGGCTTCAGTAAGCTGAGGGGGTGGTCTTGCTGTCTCTGAGGTAACAGAGGCCGGAGAAAATCCACCTTCGTGAGTGAGTGGACCCTAACAGTTCAAACCCGTGTGCTCAAGGGTCCACTGTAGCAAGTGCAAAGTCTCCTGAAACAGGCTGACCTTATCCTGACAGCAAAAGAAATTTAATAGGGCTGAAGTATACCCAGGGGCTAGGAAGGAAAGACACGGTGTAGGGAAGGTGTGGGGATGGCAGAAAGACGGGGGTCCTGAGGATCCACGCCTCAAGTCTATCACAACATGGTGGGTGCACCAGACTGAGGAGACAACCTCGGCTTCTCAATGCAGCTCGATGGGACAGATGACTTCATGCCACCCATATTTAACTTACAAAGATTAAGAGATGTAGTTCAAAGGTGTTTTAAAGATTTTTGGATAATAGACCAATAATACATGATTAAGAAAACCGGAGTATAGAAAAATGCTTCACCTCGAAAACTTAAAAAACCGCCTAAGAAGAGTATGTCTGTCTGCATATCATCTCTCACTGGCCCTGTGGAAATGAACGCTGGCCACAGCAGCCCCGGGGTGACGGCACTAAGTGGGCAGTTTCCTTGCCCTTTTCCCTTCCTAGCCAGGATCTCTGTCCGGCCCTCCCCACCTCCCACCTCTGCCTGCCTCACCCTGCTGGAAACTGCAAGCCCCAGGGTAGAAAATTAAAAAGACTTCACCTGAAAGTCATTGTATAAGTTTGCCTTTTCCTCTAAACCTGGTTCAATTTCTGTTTTATAAAACCGAAGTCTTCACAATTTGGTAATGTGGAGAAGCTCGTTAACATTGCGCAACACTGAGATTACACCCCCACATATGTGCAGTGCCTACAATACACGGAGCTGTAATTAATTGTTAAACGGTGAGTCATCCCTATGCCCAAGGAACACATTTAAATAGCCTCAGAGGGGAGGCCTCTGGTTCCAGAGAGACAAGGAATTCTCTGGGCCACAAACAGCAGCAGCCTCCTCAGAAGCCACCTGTCTGGGGGGAGGCAGAGGCGAGGAGAGGGGCTGAGGGGGAGGGAAGGAGGGCAGGCGGATCTCCAGGTAATCAGCCCTACTGCCTGCGGAGATGCTGCCAGATCTGGGTATTTAGTCATAAAGGACGAAGGCACAAACATAAGAACCTTCCTTCCGGAGGATGTCCTTCGCTCCTGTCTCTACCGTGTTCTCAGCCGTGGATGGTAACTCGATGCTCCTGTCCAAGCCTGGGTTAGCCTTCTAATTTCAAGGCCACTTCACCCTTCCAGCCAGGCAAACTGCATAAGGAGAGGAGGTCATTTCCATACAAAGGCCTTCTGGTAGGAAAAATTCATTTAGGGGAAAATAAATTTGAATTAAACTTACTAAACCCAGAAAATATAAATCAGGGGTGCATTCCTAATGAAATCATAGTTTGCTTTGGAACCAATCTTCACAGTTCTACATCAGGTTTGTTTCTGCATGGAACTGATTCAGTAGGTGCTTATATTTACAAAAGCTCTGGTTCTATTAAAGGGTCCTTAAAACTGTCAGATTTTGAAATTAATTTCGATTTGGTGCTTCTGGTTCAAAAATTCATTATCTTATAAAAAAATTAATTATCCCCATAATTAATGGGGTTTGGTTCTATCCAAAAAATTGACTTAAAAGTGAGAAATTCGGTTCGGCGCCTGTGGCTCAACAGGCTAAGGCGCCAGCCACGTACACCTGAGCTGGAGGGTTCGAATCCAGCCCAGGCCCGCCAAACAACGACAGCTGCAACCAAAAAATGGCCGGGCGTTGCGGCGGGCGCCTGTGGTCCCAGCTACTTGGGAGGCAGAGGCAGGAGACTCGCTTGAGCCCAGGAATTGGAGGTTGCTGTGAGCTGTGATGTCACAGCACTCTATCCAGGGTAACAGTTTGAGGCTCTGTCTCAAAAAAAAAAAAAAGTGAGAAAATCTCATCCTAATGTTTTTGGAGGAGGGAGAAGGAAGGAAGTTTTAACTTGACTGATGCAAAATTCCAAACTTGCTGATTTTTGAAGAAAGGTAGTTTTAGTATTTGCACTAAACATACTACAAGCTAAGTAAAATTAAGTTAGTCACTGAAAAATTACTCTCCATAATAGGCATTTATTGCATAATAATGAATTACATTATATCATTGACTCTTTATTTTTTAAATCAATAGGAAACAAACCATGTCAGATTTCCCAGGGTACAATGTGAATTTAAGTTGCGCAGCACTCAGGATTAAACTGGCCATTCTCAGTGGCTGGTGAGAACCTTCAGTGGATGCCAGGTGCAGCGGGTGTCAGGGCCTCCCCAGGGAGGAACACATGAATTCCCAAGGAAGGAATCTCAGTTTATAAGCCCTGATAGACGAAGGCAGCAGAGAGAGCTGTGGGATTTAAACTTCCCAAGGAGGTCAGGGGTGTGTTCTGGGTGACGGTGAGGGACCCTATTCTGAAAGCCCTTACCCCAACCTTAGAAGTACCACATGGTGCTCCCTAAAGAAAGGCAGCAGTTGGGGCCATCCTGTACCTGGAAGAAAGCCAGGCTCAGGAGGTGGCACAGAGCATAGAATTGCTCACCTAGCAAGGGCCAGAATAAACCTTGCTGGGCAGCTCCAGCCCAGCCATTCTGGGCAAAAGGCAAGGTGCTAACTGGTCTGCGCTGCTTATAATTCTTTGGGGCACCTTTCCACTTTTTGACAACTAACAAAAACCAAAGAAACCTCCCCCCAAAAAACAGAAACCAAGCACCTTTGCTTCCCCCCAACCTGACTCCGAAGAGCTCCGGCCCCACTGGTCTGTATGAATTTTGAAATATGCAGGGAACAGTGTCTCCAGGAGACCACAGCTGCACACAACCAAGGCCTTAAGAACGCTACACCCTGCCAGTCTGCTGGCTGCTTCCCTGGGGTCGCCCTGCAGACACCTAGGGACCTCTTGATCCTTCCTCACCTCCCTCTTTTAAGAGTGAAGATTAATTGGGCATCTTTCCTTTTACACTTTGGTGTAAATGTGTCTGTCCTCTATCTGGAACTGCTGCAGGCCTTTCTTCCAAAACAAGTCCAAGATAAAGGGCGTTGGTAACTTCAATTCTATATTATTCATTTGCAAAAATATTATTTTCCATTATGATTTATAGCAACTATAATATATAATGTTTCAGCTGTGTTATGCATTAAACAGGCCAGCCTGGAAAACTAAATGTCTTTTACAGTTTGAAATACCAACTTAATGATAAATATCAGAGCAATTTAAAAGTTGGAGATCATCTATAAATTACTTTTTTTTTTATATTTTTTTTTATAAATTACTTTTATGTGAAAAACTCACCATATATCAGTTAGGCTTCTACTACACCTAAGCTAGGAAATCCTGACTGTATTTCCTCAAAATTTATTAACTGCAAAATAACAAAAAATCCTGGATTCATTAATCCCCACCAAGGAGGTAACTGTTGGTCTAAGTTGGCCAATCATAGGTATTTAGGTCATATGGACAAGAGAAGCTGCCTAAACCAACACAAGGACTCTAGACTCCTTATCCTAGGTATATTGCACCAAAGCAGCCTGCCTCGCCCATTTTCAATACCAAAGTAAGTCTCTAGACACTTTCCATCAGTTACATCCAATCTCTAAAGCAGCAGTTATTAGAAGACAGGTTGAGAGATCTTTACAAGTTCTGGGCCACCTGATCTCAAGACTCCTCTGTCAAAGATGCTCTGGGAGCTGGGACCATGTGGCCTCAGAGATCTCGTCCTTCCAAAGACTGGAATTGCCACTGATGCTGATATAAAATGAAGAGATGGACTATACTGTCACTGGGGTCCTTTCCCATATCTGACATATGAATTCTGTGTTTGGGGCCAAGCAAAAAGCACTTACTCATCTGGACATTGCCTATCCCAAGCTGTCTCAAATTGCAGGCTACAGAGTCAGAGATATCTAATTTTGTGGCTCCCTGAACAATCAGGTCTAAAATTATTTCCCTATTCTGTTTAAAACACTCATCCATCTGTCCATCTGCCTCCTCACCTTCATCCTACCCATTTGCTGTAGAAAGGGTTTCCTAACCGTTGCTTAACCTCATTCAGTTTGCCCAACAGCAGAAGGCATTTTGATAGAAGGCGTTCTTTTTTTCTTGTGACAATGTTTTCCAAAGTAGCCTGTCTCTGAGATAACGGAGACATGGAATCATAGATCTATAGTGCTGGAAATGCTCTAGGACTCGGTTAACCCAAACCCTCCTTACCACCAAAACTGAAAACGAGGTTCAGAGACCCATGTGGTGGCAGCGGCAGTGGCCCACAGCCTAGGGGAGAGAACTCCCCTTTCTTATCAAGAACCCCTACTTCCACAGGGAAGGGCGTGGCAAGGCCCTTCAGGACAGTGACACCTACCCCCCAGGATTTTCTGTGTGGACTCAATGGCAGAGCTGTGTAGGTACTCTGCACAGTGCCAGGTACAGGATGACTATCCTTGTCATCACTGCTGTCATCGGTGATTTAAACACACATATTTCTTCTTCCACTCAGGGACCTGTGTATTTGGTTCATTTTTAAGACATCATTAGAACATATTCTCTATTTTAGTAACTCAAAACTTTCTACTAGATCCCACTGCAACCAAAAAAGACATCCTAGGCAGTGGATGCTCCTGGGAATAGTGTCCCCAGTATCCTCAAAAGACCTTAGTTTGGAAAACATCTCTATTTTCAACAGAGATGAAGCGTTGAGATATTCCAATATAGGACACAGAGTAAGTCCCAGGGAACATGATGCTCCTGTGAAGAAACCTGGTGAAGCCCTCCCTGCAGGTGATCCAGGGCAGCGTCATAGTTCCTGTGTGGGAAAACAGAAGAAAGCCAGGGGGGGCACATAAGTGGTAACAAGGAAAGAAGCTCAAACAAGCAGATAAGACTCCAAACCCCTTGAATCACTGAGATACCAGGTTCATAGTGCAGAGACATGTAGGCAAGAAGGTCACAGAGCAGGGAGCAGATGGGGGGAAGTCAGGCCAAGGCCCCTAAGAGGGGCAAAGTTGTCAACAAAAAGCATTTGGTAGAAAATATCCAAGAGAAGAAACTGTCCAAAGACAGAAAGAGAGACACAAAGCTTACCAGGGGCAGAGTTCGACATGAATAAGCGACATAATATGGCTATACAGGGGAAGGGCAAGGGGGAGGGGCGGCATCATGGGCAGCGGCTGTGATCTTGGGCTGCATCTATGGGAATAAGCTGCCCCTAACGGGAAGCAACTGCCTGGTATTCCCTGGGGCCCAGTTGCAGCAGAGGTCTTGTGGATCAAGAACAAACATCAGAGAACTGAGAGCAGAGGATGCAGGAATGAAGACAGCAACCTCAAGGGAGACAGGAAAAGGGGGCAGGAGTGTCATCTTCAACACCGAGAAGGACCTCACAGGAAGAGAGAACACCTTCCCCCTCCGAGGGCAAACTGGGGAGCAGCAGGTGGAAGGTAAAGAATGGCAGCTCTAAGTAAAAAGGCCTTCTCACCATCACAGATCTCCCCCACACGGATGTCTCAGCCATCCCCAGAGGCACTGAGCAGAGGCTGGACAGCATTCACAACCTCTCAGGCTGCTGTGGGAGAAGGGCCTCTGTGGGGTGGGCTGCAGGCCCCCTCTAGCTCTAGGAGACCACCAGAGGTGAGAGAGAGGAGCTCCCACCCAAAGGCCTTTGCCCAACTCAGATATCTAGCCCACAGCGCTGGAGCCCTTCTCCCTGCTTCTTCACAAAGGTACACAGCTCACAACACTAGCCCCCTGTAGCCAGGAGCACACAGAACCTTCCAGCTTGGTCAGCCTCTTCCCTTCAGGCTCCTTCATGCAAACCAGCTCTTCCAAGGTGACCAGTTTTTACCAGACCTTCCAGGCAGGCTCAGTAACCACAGCTGAGCAGGAAACCAGATGCATTACCCTCCTTCCAGGTACAGAGTCTTAGGGCGACTAAGCACTTCCAAATGTGCCTTGCAAATCAAAACCTACATGGAGCCACGTCTTGAATCATAGGTGGGGGAAATTCTACTGAAATAGACGGCTATTTTCAAAGGTTCTCCTCCCATTTGTATCTGATGAGCTCTATGCTGGCTTCTGAACGCAGAGGACAAAGGCCCTTCTCCTTGGCAAAACACATGGAATGAATCTGCTTGGCTCCGCTCACCCACTCCAGCTCTCTCTCACTGCCCCCACAACTCTCCCCACACATCATGGCATCACACCACACACAGGGTCCTCTCAGACTCTGAGACTGTGTGTGTACGTGTGTCTGAGAGCGAGCACCAGAGAGGAGACAGGGAGAGAGAGCACTACACTGCCTTTCAACTGAGAATCTACTATGTGCCAGGTACTGTGTTACACACTCCCATGAGTTGTCTTATGCAATTCTTATAACAACCCTGCAATTTTAGTGGCAACATTCCCATTTTACAGAAGCAAAAGATGAACTTTAAGAAAATTGAATATTAAATGGAAAAATTACTTGAAACAAAAACTGACAGCACCCTTTCTGCCTTATAAGACAGGTGGAGGGACATAGGGTCAGACCCCACTAACAGATGTGCAGACAGCTCCACACTGAGCTGAGGGACAGGACCAGACAGCACTGACCTGCTGTGTGTCAGAGTAGTTTGGGAGCAGCAAAGTCGGAGAGGTGGAAAGGACAGGAAATGTATGAAAACACTGAAGCCACAGCCAGCAAAAATGCCTGAGGGAATGTTTAAGCACAGAGATTTCAAATATTCAATATTCGCATTACAAGTATGTGAATTCCTTCCATCCTTCCAGAATATGAATACAGACTGAAACAAAAACTTGTGTAGGAGTAAGGGTATGTGTGTGTGTATGCTAATGAAAGAAAATGGATCAGGTCCGTGTGGGGGCTAATCTAGGCCAAAGGGAAAGGCACAGCCAGACGAAGTGACTTTTGGTGAACCTGGAACCAGCAGAAGGCCAGCCCCAGGTAACATCTGCATCCAGGAGAGAGCAGGGGCTGAAGGGCTAAAAGTGACACCTGAGGCACTTAAGGACCGGGTCCAAGGTCACACACCAATGGCAACTGTGGGCCAGCACTTAAATCCAGTTCTTTTCTGAAGACAAGTCCAAGGTAGACTCACTTTCTTTGCTTGGGCTGCTCTTCTCAAACCCCTGCTCTCCCACAGCCAGCACCCAGCACTCCATACCTTCACCTGGCAAACTCCACTCAGCCCTCAGTTCTCACCTCTGCTGAGACTCTCTGGATTGCCCCAGGTGGAGGAATGGCTCCCTGGAATGAAGATGCCCACCCTGCTTCTTTTCATCCTGGACACAAGCTAGACCGTGCTCTCCAGCCTAGCTGGAGGAGGTAGGGCTACAGCCCATGGGCTTGCAGAAAATGATCAACACTACTTCTAGGCCTGGCTGCTAACCCATGAGTACAACCTGGGCCTTATCTGTCAGCTGGATTCAGAAATCCAGAGGAGGATTTCAGGCCCAAGAGGATGACATAGCCTCTGGACAGAAGGAGGCTGGAACCCTGAATAGCCTCTGTTGCCACTCCAATAACCCCAGATTGAGCTGTGTCTTAAGTGAGAAGTAAACTTTCATCCTACTAAGCCACCAAGAGTTGGGGGCTATTTGTTACAGCAGATAAGCCAGTCTGACTAATACTCTTGGCTCACTCTTTTTCAGATAGTAAGGCATTCCTCTTTCTACCATCTTCCTTGCCTCCCAGGTTATATTACCATTTTCCGCAAATGTATCTACTTTCCCACCTGATCAACCTCCTGGAGGACCAGAACTGTGTTACACTCATTTCTATACCCTTAACACCTGGAATACAGTTATGTCTTCATTAAGTGTGCAATGAATACATAAAGGAAGGTAGGACAGAGCCCAGCTGAACCCAACTAAGAACATCCAGAAAACAGACCTTTGGCTAGCTAGCCCCAGGTGCGGGGAATGAAGGCGTTAGAAAACACGGAGGGTGGGCAGCACCTATGGCTCAGTGGGTAGGACACCGGCCCCATATACCGGAGGTAGCAGGTTCAAACCTGACCCCAGCCAAAAACTGCAAAACAAAAAGAAGAAAAAAAAAGAAAAACACTGAGGGATGGCTGAGTGTGGGATGTGCAAAGCCTTCTATCCCTGCCGGGTTCCCACTGCGCAGGCTCATCCTGGATGACAAAAACCTTACCTAGGAGAACTCTGGCTGGCAAGAATTTTTCACTGTGCTCCATCCTACAGTATTTTGAAATCTTTTGTTTAAATCGATTGGCAATGTTTAAACACGCCATTTCACACAGACGTACAATATTACTAATTAGGCAATAAGGAATAAGACGGTGTCATTTTATGGTGATGCCTCATGTACGAAAAAGCCCTCCCTCCTTCAAATAAATTTTAAAAGATTTCACATAATCTCATTTTCAGTGCAGAAAGGGGATCCCATTCCATTCATTGAGAGCAAGTTCTGGTTGGGTGTGCTACTCCCTTGCTGGGAAAACACAAGGCTGGGCCCAAATGAAGCCTGGCCTGAGTTAAGTGATGCTGCCCAGCCTTGAAGGCTTTAGCTCTCCCCAGACTCCTGGGCAGCCACTTTCAGGACTTCCTTTGATCTCTTCTGCTGGTGATCTCAAGGGACCTCTATCTTCTTTTCTGATAGTCAATCACCTCAGGTATTTTTGTGAGTTTCTTCTTTCAATATCACTAGTTATAATGAGCATTTTACTTTAATAGGACTGCCACACACAATTCATGCTATTCTTTTGTTTTTCTTACATCAGGTAAAATCAGTGTGGTTGAGAGTGGCCAAATGATCCTTCCTTCCCCCCCTACTCCCTTGGCAGGTTCTCACCTCACCTTCTGATAGCTTTCTGGGTAGTCTACCTTGAAGTCACCCTTTGGAAGCTGGACTTGGCCCCTCATCTTGGACAACACAACTAGAGCCTGGCTTTTGTCCTTAAATAGGAAGCCATGATGTCCCCACATGGCAGTGTCTTTCTGCTTCCATGGACTGGACGCTCCCTGTTTGTCGGGGCCCACCAGGTCCCTTGGCACAGAAGGGTCTGCTCCAGCCTTCCCTCTTTGTCCATATCCTGCTGTTCTCCCTGAGTCAGTTCTTTCCCCTGTTCTTCGGGCACTCAAGATTTGCACACACAGGCTGCAAGGTGCGTCTGCCCTTGCTGCATCCAGTGCAAAGCTCTCTTATGGGGCAGGGGAGAAACTTTACATCAAGGTCATACCCAGGGCACACAAGGTGCTGGCTCCAGGAGACATACTCTGTCCCCCTTCTTTATCACCGCTTCTGAAAAGCAGAGCTGTTTGATATACATTTTCATATTGAAAATGTTTCATATTGAAAATGTATATCCTCCCTTCTTTCAAAGGATTTTGAGGCAATTGATTTAGTATCATCCATTTGGGATACTCAGATATGTTCCACATTTCTCAGAGAACACATATTTTATAAGGACACCACCAAAAAAGAGATTAAAAGACCTGAGAACTCAGTATAATATAGGCCTAGAAAGTTGAGTATCAATTTTCTGAAACAGTCTCTCTTTTTTCCTCTCCCCTCTGTCAATCTCTCTCTGAGGATGGGGGTGGGGAGGAATAGAAGTGATTGTATCCATTAGGCACAAGAGATTCAACCTTACACCTTACACGTTTTTCACTGTCCTACAAAATCACTTGAAAAGCAAAAACAAAAACAAAACTAGATTGGGTCCAAAATATAAAATGGCAAAATCAAAATGAATATTTAACACAACATCTACAAAACTGAACATTGTGTCAACTGGTCAAATGCAGCTCAACTTAAAGACTTATTTATCAGTATTATAGAGTTTATGCTGCAAAACCAAAATGAATAATTTATTCTTAATAAAGCTCAACATCTTAAAAATACAACCATTCTTTCCAATTTTGTTACAACAAACATAGTCCATGTGATGTGGGCGGTAGACACATTTTAAGTAGTTTACTGTATGGAAGGATGGGGTTACTGAGTGTCTAAGGGTTTCAGGAGGTCCTAGCAGCCCCATAGGAAGATGGTGGGCATTAGTAGGTGTGGCATCCCCAGGGTATCATGCTGATAATTTTTCATTTTTTAATTCTGAGTGAAAAGACTCTGACACAGGTTGCTCATTCTATGTGGGTATCTGCTTCTCCATGGCAGCAACTCTTCCGTCAGGCCTGTGCCAGGCCTTCTAGGAAAGGCAGCTCCCAAGTGGTCCCTGATGCCTCTGCGTGCACCATACTTCCTCTTCTGTGTGGACAGAATGGCTCAGTCCATATCATAAGGTCAAGAGACTTGGCAATAGATCACAATGACATATCGGGGCTCTGGAGCTACCTTCTGTCACAGAGGTAAGGAATATGGCACCAGGAGGGGTCACTGGAGCAAAATCCGCTTTTGCTTCTTAGTTATTTCCTCTAAAGGAGAGGAACACACACCAAAGCCAAGCCTGTGCCCACTGTGAACACTGCCCACCCTCCTTCCCAACTTCCTTCCCCCACCAGTCCTCTCCATGATGGCTGCTCCTTCCTGCAGAAAAGCGGGTCTCTTCACACCTGCCTGGAAGAATCCTCTCTTCACTTTGTGGCAGAGGAGACCCTCCAAGAACTCCCAGCAATGAACAAACTAAGTTCCTGCTCAGGTGCTCAGTCGTGGGACGAGGCCACAGCTTCCAGGGAAAACCCCATGTGCCACATCCCTGACCAAATAGGTCTAACTCAGCTCCCAGTATAGACCGTTTCCTGGCCATTCCTCAGGCTTGTGGCAGAGTGGCTGCTGTAGGAAGAAGGC
This sequence comes from Arctocebus calabarensis, assembly GCA_963573935.1. Lineage (NCBI taxonomy): Eukaryota > Metazoa > Chordata > Mammalia > Primates > Lorisidae > Arctocebus > Arctocebus calabarensis. The sequence goes on along the minus strand of CAUYON010069523.1, from coordinate 79,953 downwards.
TTCTCAGAGAGGGCCCTGCCCAGGTAGAATAGGACCTTGAGCTCCCGCACCACAGACGGTTCTGGCCGCACCATGCTAGCTGAGCACTACACCCCTGGCACTCAAGGAATCTCTCTGACCTCAGCTCCATCCCCAGGATGTAGAAAATAATGTCCACTCACAGAATGATGGTGCACTTTAAGTTAGAACTGACTGGGAAAAGTTCTGAGGACATAAAATTATACACAAACGGCAGATGAATTTTTACTCTGAGTCTATGTGCTTGACTGTGGTAGCAGCAAGAAAAGCCCCAAGTGACTGTAGGGGAGGGGGTGGGCAAGGGGCAGGGTGCTCCTGGCTGATTTGGGGAAAAAACGGATCTATAGGATAAAATGGATCCTGCACCCAAAAAATGGATACAGCACCAAAAAGAGGAGAAAGGAATGTCACGTATGTTTGAGATGATACGCTTTGGGGTCCTAGGTGTAGGGCCCCGTGCTCTTCCTTACAAGTCATGAGACACACTGTGAGCCACAGTTTCTTCCTCTATAAAGTGGGACTACTGCAAGCACCATTTCAGGATTGTCACAAGGATCAAAGGAGGTCTTGTTGATAAGTGGCTTGACGTAGTACCTGGCATACAGCAATCACTCAAGAGATCATATTATTATTAAACTGATGTTCACATTGAAGCTGTACTCTGGAGATGTGTAAATATCGGATCCCAGACACAACATGTAAATAAGTCAGGGACCAATTAACCCAAATGTCACCATTGCATCTTATGGGCTTCTTTGTCCCTCCCCTCCCTTCCCCTTTTCTTATATTTCTCTCAAGCTGTCTTTCATCCTGAGGTCTGTCTTCTTCTTCTGTCTGTCTGTCTCTCACTGCCCTTCTGTGTCTCTGCATATGTTTCTTTCTCTAGGGCCCTCCATGTCCATCTCCAGTTTTCTCTCTCAGACCCTCTCTGTTCTTCTCCCTTCAGTTCTTTAAAATAAAAACCCTAAATCCTAGTTCTCTTGGGTGAAGGCAAACTTCTTACTGAAAGGTGTCCCTGCCACCTCCCAGGGCCTGTGGCTGCTTCAGGACATCCCATGGGGATGGGCTTCTAACCTCACCCAGTCACCAGGCCTGAGTCCAGCAAGAGCCTGCCTTCGTGCCCGGAATGTGACTAGGATCTGAGAGGGAGCCCCGTGAGGCTGTGCTCAGCCACACTGCAGGGAGAAACCCTTTATTGCAATGGTCCACTTCTAATCAGCCCTGAGCTGGGCAGGCTTCCCATAATGAGAGGCCTGAAAAGCAGTCACAAAAAACCACAGCTCATGGTTGGAGCAGCTGCTGATGTGAGGCTGGCGAGGAGGGAGACTGTATGAGGCCACGGAAGAGGAGGCAGACTGCATCGGAAAACATGAGGCCACAGGTGTGCACAGCGCATGCCAGGGCCACAGAGAGTGTGAGTGGCTGCAGGATGTCTAGGCTGTTCTCGGGAGCTGGCTGGAATCCCACCAGACAAGGAAACCAGGGCACACACGAGAACCCGGGCCAGCCTCTGCCCAGGGCCACACAGGCAGGGTAGGAGGCCTGTGCTTGGCTACCATGACAAAATGCCACAACTGAGCAGCTGAGGCAACAGAAATGGATTTTCTCAGGGCTCCGGAGGTGTCAGCAGAGCTGGTTTCCTCTGAGGCCTCTCTCCCCTGCTTGCAGATGGCTATCTTTTCCCTTTGTGCTCACAGGGTCGACCTTCTGCACGTCTGTGTCCTCAACTCCTCTTCTCATAAGGACACCAGTCACATTGGATTAGGCCCCATAATGATCTTATTTTTAACTTAATTACCTCTTTAAAGACCTGTCTCCAAATGCAGCCACATTCTAAGTTACAGGGACTTTAGCACATGAGTTTCGGGAGGACACAACTCAGCCCACACAAGTTAGCCTAGAGAGAGCCAACCAGGCTTCCTGGGGCAGGGATGAGGCCCCGGAGCAGGTACGGAGAGTGGACAGGTGGGAAGCAGGTCAGGGAAGGTACTCCAGGTCGGAAGGAGTGCTCCTCCTTCTCGCTGCCTCTCAACCTCACCTGCCTCCCATTAAATGGAGAAGCATTTGGGCCACGGGTGAAGCTGGAGTGACAAAGTCCTGGGGAACAGAACAACAGAGAGACAACTTAGAAAGTGGAAGCAGGAAGGTGAACTTGTCCCCTGCTTGGAAATGGGCACACTTAATGAGCTACAGCTAGGTCAAGTTGAAATATGGCTAGAGAAATGAGCCACCTGTAGTGACATTCCATGATTCCAGCGGGGCCTACACTCCCTCAAAAAAAGTTAGTTTCACCTCCCTTTACTAAGACTTTAACCTCACTTAAAAGCAAATACCCATGGGAGAGGTCAGATTTTTAATTTTCTACAAGTCATTTAGATGCTAGTGCTAATGAGTACACTGGGGATAGAGGAGGTGGATAGGGTGGTGGAAAGAGACAGAGCCTGCAAGGACTCTCTGCCTGTGTCCTCACCAAAGCACAAGCTCCCTGAGAGCTGAACTTGGCCTTGCTCCTCACTATGCTTCCAGACCCTGTGACTGTGCCTGGCACATGGTAGACAAGCAAGAAATCTTGGTTGAATGAACAGACAAATGAACAAACTATATAGAAAGTTGACTCAAGACTATTTCATATATTCTAGATGTAGCCTCATGGGGGAGGCAAATCACATTCTCAGGCCAATGCAGAAACAACAAAGGAATGTATGCAGACCCTAAAGACTTCATCAAAGATCCCTAACAAACACAAACTTAAATCGTTACAGGGCGGGATCATCCACAGGGATGGGCAGCAGCTGTGAGCCTCTCTGCCCCTACACCAGGAAACTCCAGGGCATGGCAGGGACATCAGAGTTCTTCCCACAGTGCACGGAGCATCTTAAAAGACTTACCAAGAATAAAAAGAAAATGAGTCTAAAAGTCCAGGTCTCCCAGCCTCAGAAGACATGTGGATAGACAAACCCCTCGGCTGCTATACACAGAACTGACATTCTCCTCCGGCCTGCCTTTAACACATGTACCTGAGAATCCCACAGAACGACGCTGCTGGCCCCAGTGTCTGTGAGCCTTGCCAGGAAATCAGAAGCCACAGGCCGTGGGAGATGAACCGGAGAAAAGAGAGATTCTTTACAGAAACGGATTTGGCCAATGAGGAAAAATTGCAAAAGCTTTCAGACCGTGCAGACACACACCCAATCTTGCCATCTCTTTCACTCAGATGGATCTAATTCGTAACAGATTTTACATTTACAGGAACCAGGCTGAACCATTTTCCATGTCAACTTTTCAGGCTGGTTACAGTTAAGTACCCTAAGAACATCTAGAGACAGAGCTGATGAGACACCTCTATTTCCCCACCGCTTATCTTATCTGCCGGAAAGCCCAGAGACCAACCACCTGTTCCCACCTCCTCCCTCTTGAGGCAAGGGAGGAGGGTGAGGGGGAGCCCTGGGGCCACTTCCCACCCAGGCCCACCCGTGCACAAGGAGTGCTACTTAATGTTTGTGGGGCCATGAAACACTTTGAGATTCTGATGAAAACCATAGGGTCTCTCTCCAGAAAAATGCACACACTCGTATTTTTGGTATATATTTTTAGTGAGTCTCTAAACCCAATCAGAATCACTGGAGGGAACTTTCCTGATTCCTGCGTTGTCCCTTCCCCCACTCGCTGAAATAGAACCTCCAGAGGAGTACCCCAAACTTTGTGTCTAAGAGGCTATTCCTGGTGATTATGAGAGCCTACTGGGCACCCACCAGTGAACAGGTGTTTTGGAACCTCTGCCATGGGGACTTGTGGCCCTCAGGTTAAGAATATTGGTTCTCCTCCAAGGTCAAGAAGAAAAGAAATACATATACATACATATAGCTAGGACTGTGCTAAACGGTTTGCCTACATTAACTCAATTTTCACAGAAATCATGAGGGGGAAGTAATATTATCCTCATTTCATGGGTGAAGGACAGATACTGAGGAAGACTAAGGAAAACTTGCCCAAGACTACCCAACATTCGGTAGATTGTCTGAAACCAAGACTCCCTGACTCCAAAGTCCTCTCTTCCTGAGGACAGGTCTATTAATCAGTTTGATATAAGCCTTAAGCCTTCCTTATTATATATCAAATCATCACATTGTATCCCATAAATATATAGTTATGATTTAATAAAATTTTTAAAAAGAACCCTGCCCAGGTGACTGGACAAGTGTCCTTCTCTCTCGTGCTGCCCCAGGGCTGCTGACTTCCTTGCCTCCCCTTAGACTCAGAGATACACAGGGCATGTCTCAGCCGCATTGGCGTCTCTAGCCTCTAGAACAGCTCTGGTCCACAGTGGGCATGAGACAAATATTTCATGGGTAAATTAGACAAAGGAAGGGAGAGAGAGAGAGTTAAACTGACCACGTCTCCCCATACAAACTCCAGCAGAGAAGTCATTTCCCCAAGATGACTTTCCATTTTATAACCATAGGATACCAAAGACCTTCACAAGGCTGACCCATGTGCAAAGAGACTGTGAAACCTCCGCTAATGTGAGTAGATTTCAATTTAAGGTGGTGTAAGCAAGAAAGACATCCCACCAAGGAGAAATGTGGGAAAGGCCCCAGGAGAAGGACCTAGTAGAAACAGAAGCAGAAGCAGGAGAAATCCTCAGCACAGCCACCCTGGGTGCATGGATTCCACCACCACAGCAGTGCTGTATTCCCACTTACATAACACAGATGCTGTGTTTGCCTTTCACCAGTATTACCTCATTTACTCACACAATTTTATGGTGGTGGTTCTCGTCAGGAATGTTGTTAAAGAAAATTAAGCATGTTCAAAGCAGCTACCATTGTTTCTTGCAGACATCATCTCACCAGTTCCCTCGCAACGCCAAAACCCCCTCTTCAATACCTCTGACAGTCACCCAATCTCTGCTTGAATGCTCTCAGGGACGGAGAACTCTTGGCCTTGGAATGTGTTCCATTTCTGAACAGTGCTTCATTGAACTCATATCATCCACCCACCGTCCGGAGTTTGACATTAACAAGTAACACAGAATCAGTCAACCCTCTCTGCACGTGTCCTCTCCTGGGCCCTCTAGCTGTTCATTATGGGCCACAGGCAAAGCATCCCTTGCAATCCATTAATCTCTCTAAGCTTCAGTGTTCTTATTGATAAAATGATAATAATAGTATCCACACCAGGGGATTATTATAAGGATTCAATAATAAGCTGTAAATGAATGATATCATGGATGTACAGTCTCTTGCCCATAGTACAGTAACTTCAAAATATCAGCTCTAATTACTCTTATTCTTCTTCCCCTAGCCTACACACTATTCATTATTCCTCTCTGGATACAACTTGAGACTATGTCAGATTTTTAGCAGCTCTGATCATAACAAGTATAAAATATAATACCTGGATTTGTTTTCATGTGAACTACCCTCAAGTCTGCTCTCTCTTTTCATATTTGGGCAACTGAATTTTGGAACCCAAATTTCAGACTCTAATGTTTTCCTATTGGTTTCAGTTCACCATGACAGTCTGCTGTGCCCATGTTGATCTCATTTCTGCCCCTACACTGAAGGCCTGTCCCTTCCAGCTGTTTCTCTCCATTTGTATTTTAGAGAGTCTCCAAGTAACTCCAAGCAGGAGCTCAAAGGCTAGAGACTTAGGGACTTCCCCTCTGAGATGATTTTGATTCAGTCACACACTTTGTAGATGTGGAAGCTGAGGAGCAAAGAGAATAGCAGGTTTTTCTGACAGCACAGCGGTTGTAATGACCACCGTAACCCCTAGCATGCACGGAGCACTTCCTGCCCACAGGTCTTCCTGCTCCCTGCTCCGCATAGGGGTCTTCCCAACTGCAGTCCTCCCAGAGGGCAGGGTCCATGTCTGCTGCATTCACCCCCCCCTGGACTCTGCATCCAGCATAGTGCCAGCTTATATAGGGTACTCAACGCTTATTCTGAACACGGTAAAAACTAGGCTTCAAGAGCTTGAACTTGCTCAAGGTCCCCAGTTGATTCTGGAAGCACTGTGATTAGAACCCAGTCTGTCTGGCTCCCTTAACACCTCACTTTAGTGCCTGCCCATTGGCAAAAACGGTCTAGCATGTGGTGCTCTGAATGGTTGGGAGAAAGCTTTTCCTGTTATCTGAGAACTTAACCATTGCAGTCACATGCCCCAAACTTACATCTAAACAAGTGAAGTGGGAAAAACCTACCAAGACCTAAAATATCTTTGAGCAGAGAAGATCCTCTAGCCTCTCCTCCCAGTGACTCACTCTCTGGTTCTATTCTCCCACTGACTCATGCTGCTGGGACATTCAGCTTCCTCTGAAGGCAGAAGGGCTCTGTGCCAGGCTTGCCAGTGCCCAGGCCCTGCTGGGCCTCCTAGCAGATGCTGGTTCCAGGGAAGAACAAAACTCAGAGCATCTGCATCCTGATGCATTCCCCACCAACCCTTTATCCTCTGCCAGACACCAGGGAAGAAAGAAGGGGTTCTTTCTCTCTACTGGTGCTTAGAAGCCCATGGCATTTCTGTGTGCAGGTGTGGTTTGTAGCTGTATGTTTGCTTATTCAGAATGAAGGCTTCATTCATTCATCTACCATGTGCCCAACCTTGAGATGGATACTAATGGGGCTGCAGGGAACTAGGAGAAAAACATGAGCAAAGACTCAGAGCAAGACCTGCTCAGGAGGCAGGGGTAGACCTACCTGATCAAAAAAACAGTCAATCGATAGTTGGAGAAAGCAGGGTAGGTAAAGACACCAAAGCAGGTAAAGACACCAAGCTAAGAAAGCTCTAACTTTCTCCTGCCAGACAAAGAGAAACTAAGAACATTTCATTTGAAACAAGGAAGGAACATGGTCGAAGTTGATCCCTAGGAGATCAGTCCAGCAGTGATGTGCATAACAGTTTGGAGGGTGAGGAAACTCAAGGCAGGAAGGTGAGAAGAGCTCTTCCTGGGTGAAAGCTAGCCTCAACTGTATGTGGAACAAGCATCCTCCCACTTAACTACTGAATAGTCACTCGCGGTAACCAATTACAAAACACTGATTGATCCCCTTTAACCTTCTGACTGACTCATTACCCAGCTCTACCATTCTCTAACTCCACTCATGTCTGTCACTTCCCCTGGACATCCTTCTTTCTGAATCTCTTCCAATTTGGGGTGTAGGTCTGCAGCCAGTGTTCTAGCAGTGTTCCATTAATTGCAATAATGTTTTCTAACAATAACAGGGGTGTGGATCACCATTCAGTATGCAGAGCCTAGAGTTTCTCTAGCAATTGTTCATTAAGCATCCAGCAGAGCCATGAGCTAAATAACCCCAAAGGTCCTTCCAACCTTAAAGACTCTGTAAGTCTGATGGGTCTGACTCCACTAACAGATTTGTATTTTTTCCTTTTATCAGACAACTCACTTGACCAGGATCCTGGCTAAGACCCACTGTTAACAGGCCCAGGGAAGGCTTCATGAGTCTTTGGCAATGGGCCCCGCCCCCCGCTGCTTCTGTTTTGTACCCCCAGCTCCAACTCACAAGTGCCCATAATGTCCACGAGCACCTGGAAAGACAGGAAAACACTGGGATTTCTATAAAATATTTAGAATTCCAAGTCATCAAGCATTCATCTTAATACTTTTTTGCTTTAAATACAGAAAAGATCCCCATTACTTCAATCTTTTCATTGTCCTCTCAGGATCTGTGAATCCATCTGAGAAAAAGCACAGGTCCTGTTGAGAATCTGGTACTCAAGCAGTCCCCAAGGCTCCCTAGTGGGAATCAGGTCATGAAGGACAGTCATGGATTCTGCTCCAGGGGCAGGGAAGGAAGGCATTTTGGGGCAGTCCAGAGACGTCCACAGCCTTTTGTGACAGCCTCAGAAAGGACCCAGTCTCTAGCTCCCATCCAGCTCTCCAGACCCAAACGCCTTGACACCACAGACAAGAAGAATCTAATTAGCATAGATTCTAATGCAGAGCCTTCAGCAAGCCTTCTGTGGGCCCCTGGGTTGTCTAAAGAATATGCAGCATCAATTCTGACTTAGTTAAGGTACTTATAAGAAAAACAGCTAACAGTGCATGGCCCCTTAAAGACATTCAGTGATTACTATTTCCCTCCCTTCCCAGCAGGCCCTGACCCCTTCAGAATCCTCCTGGCATGAGAACTCTATTTCCTCTCCCACTAATCTGATGGGTATTGGTAGCGAGCAAGGACTGTTGCCCAAGTGAAATGTTTTGCCACTCCCCCAACCAGCAACTTTCCTTCTAATGAGAGACAGAGAGTCCACTCCTAAGCCATGACATCTCTTCCTTAAAGAATCAGTTTCCTTTGCTGTGTCCTTCCTTCTTCTCTGCAGGACCTAGAGTTTGAAAAGAAACTTGCAGTTTGGAGAGCACTGCCCTCTTCCTACCGCCTCTCCTCTCTTGATGTGTCCCACATTCACACGAGGCTTGTGGGAAAGAATCTCAGAACGTTACACAGAAGCACCAAAACAAGGACTAGGAATAGATGAAAAGTGATGCCTGCAGGCTTTCTCTGAAGCAGGATCTGGTTGAAATCGATTCCATTTATTTATTTATTTATTGTTTAATTTAAGAAGTTACCATTTAAGTGGAGATTGGCGTGTCCCTCTGGCTGCTTTCATTGCATATGCAAACCCAAAGAGAAGATGAACGAGGGGGAACTACCACTTGACAGGGACAGAGGCTGCTGCATCGTTCCCTTTCCTGGTTGCTAAGCACCCAGAGATTCATCAGTAGCCTATGAGAAGAGAGAGTTACAGGCAAAGATAGATGTTCATCTACAAAAAGGCTCCCTGGGTGCTGGGAAGGCAGCCTGGATGAAAAGTGAGCTCCGGGCTGACTGGGAAAGTCTGGATAGATAGGAGAAGACACTCAGCCGGTCTGCACCCTGTGCCATCAGGCACCTCTTAAGTAAGCCAGCCTCACCATGCTTGAAGGCATTACCCTCAACAGATGGTTGGCCCCAACTAGCATGGCCTTGACCCTACCTGCAAAACAAGTGGAGCTGGGATCTAACTTCTAGGTCACAGAAAACATGGAGGACAAGTGCTGACCCACTTTTGCAATCATTCCCGCTAAATACCTGGCTAGCCAACACCAATTCTTTAATGATGGCAAGGGTGTTCTGACAGACTCTCAACCAAGCATGAAAGGTGATAGGCAGGCGACAACACTGTCCCCATGTAGCCCACTTTCAGCATCTGGTCCCCTATGAACAGATGAAGCACTTGCCATTCCCCCTTTACCGGCACTCACAGGCAACGAAAGAAGCTAGACCAGGGCTGAAGGTTTTCTGCTTTTAAATTGCAACTCATTCTGTTCTCACCTGCCTTCCTTCTCTCCATGCAGGCAAAGGGATCCTTTAAAGACCTAAGTCAGACCACATCAAACCTTTGCTTACTGTCCTCCACTGGCTGCCTTTCTCATTCAGAGGAAAAACCAAAGTCCTAGAAATGGTTTCTAAGATGCTATATGCTCTGCTCTCCTGCCACCCCCTTGGGCTCCATCTCCTACAACTGTCCCCTCCATCCATTCCAATCTGTCTACCCTGGCCTCTCCCACCCAGGCACATTCCTGCCAGGAGGCGCACTCTTCTCCAGCCATTTCTCACCTTCTTCAAGTGTTCAGGCTTCCTGTGAGCCTTCCTGATCCCATTCGAAACTGCAAACCCAAATCCCACCCCTCCAGCAATCCCTGTGGCCTGTCCTGCTTTACTCTCCTTCACAGCCCTCATCACTTCTGACTCAGTGTATACACATACGATTTTGCTCAATGTATTCCCCTACTAGGATGCAAGTTCCGAGAAAGCAGGGATTTTTATCTGTCTTGCTTACTGCTTAACCATCAGGATTTAGAATAGCACCCAACACATAGGAGGAACTCAATAAATCCTTAATTAATTAATTAATTAAAGATCTTTTCCTTTGCAAGGGTACCTACTCACTACTCCAAGTACTGATCAATGATAAAACTTATCCTTTTTCTGCCAAACCATATTTCAGGACAACCAAATTGGCGATGAGAGAGCGTTCTTTATCGAAGAATTCCAGCTACTAATACAAAAGGAATGATGGAATCAGAAGACGCACATTTCTCAAGCCCTAATGAAATAATGGATCTGGGCTGCAATCACAAATGGATGTTGAAGCCATCGAACAAGAGGTCGATGGGGGCTCAGGCTCAGCTTCACAGCAGATGAACAGCCCCAACCGGCATGGCCCTGACCCTCCCTTCCAAACAAACAGGCCCTGAATCTGACCTCTAGATCATGGAAAATATGGAGGATAAAGGAACAAATTAAATGACAAAATGAGAAAGCCAATAACCAAATCAAAACATGGAACATTCTACAGGACATGACCCAGTTTCTATAACAAACAAGTTAACATTCAAATGGGAGGGGGAACAATTACAGAGAAAAAGAAATTGGTAAGACATAGATGTACAGGTAGTGTGTGGATCTTAATAGGATTCTGATTCAAACAATCTGTCAGAGATACTTTGAAATAATAAGGACAATTTAAACACAAACTGAGTATTAGATGTAGTATTAGATCTCGTGGGTTTTGTTGTTGTTATTGGTGTTCAGAGTAATGTATATATTTCCTTGTATTAAAAAAAACTCCTTGTCTGTTAGAGATGCATACTAAGTGCAGTTAACCTTGAACAACATGAGTTTGAACTATCAGGGTCCACTCACCCATGGACTGCTGTCTCTGCCACCCCTGAGACAGCAAGACCAACCAGCCTCTCTTCTGCTTCCTCCCCCTCAGCCTATTCAACGTGAAGATGACTAGGATGGAATCTTTTGTGATGATCCACTCCCACTTAATGAATAGTAAATATACTTACTCTTTCTTATGATTTTCTTACTATTTGCTTTTCTCTAGTTTAATTTATTGTAAGAATACAGTAAGTACTAGTACATATAATATACAAATGTGTTATATGTTGTATGTGTTAATCAACTGCTTATGTTATTAGTAACTATAACTAGTCAATAGTAGGCTACAATAGTTTGAGGGGAGTCAAAGATATACACAGATTTTTGATTGCGTGGGGAATCAGTGCCCTAACCCCCTCATTGTTAAAGGGTCAATTGTATTTAAGTTGAAATTATATAATGGCTAGAATTTGTTTCCAAATATCCCAGAAAAAAAAAAAAGTCTTGATGGAAATTACCTGGCAAGTAACTTTTTAAAAATAACTTTCTATTTTATAGGTGAGCTTTATGAAGTAAAAATAAAATTCAAAACCCTGGGCGGTACCTGTGGCTCAACAGAATAGGGCACTGGCCCCATATGCCAGAGGTGTCGGGTTCAAACCCAGCCCTGGCTAAAAACTGCAAAAAAAAAAAAAATTCAAAGCCCCTAGAACAGTTCTGTGTACCCCATCCATTCTGGCTGACAGTCAAATACTATTAATAGAAGCAACAGAGCTTCTATTCATTTTATGACAATAGATGCACCCTCCCTAGTTTAGAGAATGCACCTCTGGTTTTTATCCTGAGACAAAGGCCAGACATTCTGGTGACTGCTGAAGTTTTCTCTCCCGCCTGAGATCCTGGGAAGACTGGCCATCCATTTATCTGGGTCCCTGCTTCCCTTTTCCATGTAAGGCCACGCACCTCCCTCTCGTCTGCTTCCTTCCCACTGGGCAACTCCCCTGTCCCTTCAGTGTGATGTTCTTCAACCACATCTAAATATATTATGTGATAAATCAGGGAACTTGTGTGGAAAGTATTAAAACTCACCCTTTGATGTCTGCTGCTGATTCAAAGGGAGAGGGGAAGAAGGGGTAACTTTTATTGAATTCCAGGCCCTTAAAAGGTAGATATTATTATCCCCGTTTCCCACATGAGGAAACTAAAGTGCAAGGAGACTGTGTAAGTTACCAAATCACAAAGCTAATCATCTCCTCAGCCAGTATGAGCAGGGTGGTGCTTACTTCAAATCAGGCACTCTTCTAGAGAGAACCCCTATGAACCCATTTCACCCTCACTACAACCTTGCAAGTTGGTACTACGAATATCACATTTTACTAATCCAGAAACCAAGGCACAGTAAGGATGGGTTCCAGACCTGTCAGTAGCTGCAGTGATGATGGGGTGGGCAGCTGGACCCTCACAATGAGGAGACAAGCTTAGGAACAGAAGGGAGTCCCACTCTTAGCAGGTGGGGAGACAGGCTGGGAACGTGCATGGCACACAGCAGGCACCTCACTCTACCTAGTTTCAGATGGGCAATTACATGTCTCATAGGGCTTAAGTCAGGTGACCAGATGCCCCGGTTGCCTGGCCCAGACTTGTGTGTGCCTGTTGCCCCCATGTATAATTGTGCCCCCTTTCTTCCTCAAACACGTGCCTGTTTGGATGATAAACTATATGATCACCTTCAGTATACACTCTTCTAGGGTAAGAAAAACACAAAATAGCCAATTATTGAATAATCATTGAATTAAAAGTTCAATGAATTTTTTTTCCTATGGTGATAAACTTTCCCAGAAATGGAGGGCCAACTGAGTAATGGTCTCAGCAGTTTCTTTAGTAACTCATTTGAATTATTTGACTCATAACTCTTTTCTATCATCTCCCTCAGACTTAAATATCTACCCTCCCCCAACTCTCTTAGGGTAGCCCACCACATCTCTGGGGTCAGTGAAGAAGTAGACCTGCTTAGGGCCACCCATGGAAACTCACAGCTTCCCTTTATCAGTCCTACAGGAGAGGCAGACCTGGGCACTGTCATTGCACCATTTCCCACACACATGCGAATCCCTGCTTTCTGGCGGACAGACGCCAGTCTCCTGTCTCAACCGTCCCTGCCACTCAGGACTCAATCCTCCTGATGAATCCTTCTAGAGGCTCCCCACCAATTCTCCTGCCACCTGTCACTTCCAGTCCAATGAGGCCTGGCAAAGTTACTCACAGGTGAAATGTCCCTTCCCCACACCCACTGTCCAAAGCAAGGTCCAGCAGGGGAAGTCTGCTCTAGTTTTCTCCAATCTTGGCATTTTGTGGCCTCTAATTACCTTTAGTCTCTTATCTGAGCTTCATCTCCTTACTGTGACATTAAGATAATTCCATTTCCCTAATCCTTTCACTATTCTGGTTTATTGCCAGGAAAGATTAGCCACCCTTTATGAGGTCAGAGATAGAGATAAGGGAAAGATTTGAGCCTTATCTGAAAAGTTTGAAGCCATTTTCCCAACTTCTCTATGTGTTTTCATCTCCTTCTAAGGTAGGGTATTTGGACACACTATTTTAGTACTTGCATTTTGAGCTCTTCAGAAGAAAAGCAGGCATAACATTGTGAGACTTTATTATCATCATTCATAATATTAATTTTTAGAGCTAAGATAATTTGGTCTTGATTCATTGCAACCATATGGCACTTATTGGACAAGCACATTACTGCTTAATTAGGAGACCAAGAGCTGGTGACGTGGTGGAGTCTGGAAAGGCTGCCTTTGGAACTGACGTTACAGCGGGACAAAGCCTCAGGCTCAGACCATCAGGAATGAACGGCACAGAGATGAGTGGCCCTTTGGCGCCCGTTGCTGAGGTGATAATTAGCTTTGCCTTCTTGCGCTCAAGTTTCCAGGTCTTCTGCATTGCTCTGTACAATGATTTCTACTATAGAAGTTAGGGTGCCACTAACTGCTGTGATAAACACACACCAACGCTGAGGTGGCTTCACACAAAAGAAGCCTAGTTCTTGTTACCAGTCCAAAATATAAACAATCCTGAACTTGCCTCCTCCCACACCTGGACTCAGAAGCCAGCTCTGTCCTCCAGAAGGTATCAAGGTCATCTGCACACTGATTTCCCCCCCTGCAGGGCAGCTCTGTACTGAAGGACCTTCCATCCTAATGAGGGGCTCTTTGTCACAGAGGCACAGCTCACACAGCCACACACCCCTCTCCACCTCATGACCTGATTTTTCTTCAGAGCATTTGCCAGTATTTGAAATAACCTTACTTATTTTGTTATCTGCCTCATTTCTCTCTCTCCCTTCTTACTATTACCACCCCTAATGGGCACTCAAAAAATATCTGTGGGGAAAAGGAAGGGAAGCAGGAAGGGAGAGGGAGAAAGGAGAAAGAAGGCTCAAAGAGTGCAAGTGGGCTGGGCACGATGGCTCACGCCTGTAATCCTAGCACTCTGGGAGGCTGAGGCAGGAGGACCCCTTGAGCTCAGGAGTTCAAGACCAGCCTGAGCAAGATAGAGATCCCATCTCTACTAAAAATAGAAAAAAAAAAAATAAACTACCCGAGATTGGGCAGGTGCCTGTAGTCCCGGCTCCTCAGGAGACTAAAGCAGGATAATTGCTTAAGCCTAGGAGGTATAGGTTGCTGTGAGCTATGATGCCACAGCACTCTACCGAAGGTGACAAAGTAAGACTTTGTCTCAAAAAAGAAAAAAAGTGCCAGTGACATCTCTGAGGTCTCTTATGCAGGACATGGCAGATCCTGAGTGGAGCCCTGCCCCCCGAGTTATTCTACCTCAGGCTCACCCCACAGACCTCTCCCCCAAGCTACTGATTGCTTTATGCCCCACAGACAGGAGAAGTGGGGAGACATGCATCCAGCTCTAGCCTCAGCCATGGTGAGGTGTGGGGTCAACCCACGCTCTTCAAGGAGAATTAGGGAGACCTGTGCTCAGCTCAAGCCTCAGCCGTGGTGACCCTCAACCTCACCTCCCACATCTGCTGCCCACAGTTCCCAGTCTGGACATCAAAAACAGTTAAATGTTTTCTCCATCAACTCCATGCAACATGATGGGTCTTCACAAGCAGAATTCTGGAGGCAGCAGGATCAGCCCACTCCCTTCTCCAGCCTCCTGCGATGAGCTGCTGAAGTGGGGACTCCTGAGAACAAACATCGTGAGTTCAGTCTCCCAAGGGCCAACATGCTCGGTCGTAAGACAAGCCCTATTTCTCCAGACTTTCGTGCTGGCCAAGCAGCTGCAGAGTGTATCACTCTGACAGGTCATGTTGCCCCTGCCCTGGCCTTCAAAGAAGATGTCAGTTTGCTCTCCAGACCCATGTCCACCTCACCTATTTGGGGATACCACAAGGAAAATCCGTTCTCAGTAATACAGCTCAGCACTTAAAAAACCATCCCACAAGATCTGAGTCCACCTCTCCCCACCATGGGGCATTCTGTAGACAGGAGAGTCCAAGATGCAGAGACCACCTAACCCTTCTCCCGTTGAGGGGAAGGAGAACACTAATCCCTCCCAAGCAATGAAGGTTGGACCCACTCCCTTCCAGAAAGCCATGTCCACCCTTAGGAGCCTGAAGGCCTGGCATGCTCTTTCTAGGATCCAGGGACCTGTAAGCAGACAGAGCTGCACTCCTTTCTGCCAGACCCCTCTTCTACCTCCAGTGAGTTCATTTCCACCTGTCTCAGCCTCTAATACATGGTCTCCTTCCCCTTCCTTCCCAGTACACGTGGGAGGGAAAAGAGGAAGAGCTGAGCTCTCAGGCAGAAGAGCTCAGGGCCCCCTTCCACAGCCCGATGGCTTGGGCTTCTCAGGCACACTCTGCATTCTCTAGAGAGGAGGAACCTGGAGTCTTCTCCCTCAACTCCCTAACTCTTCAGTTAGAACATAATGTCTTCAAGATGGTGACTCACTATAGCAGTGAAAACTGACTAATTATTGTGATTTTCCTGAAGTCATTCGCCTCATTAGTGAATGCTCTCCTTCCTGGGCTAAGACCCAGTCCCACAAGTCAAACTTGGTTTAGTCAACCAAACACAAAGTGGCAGGACAGTTTGGCCTGTCTTCTTTCTTTTGGTCCCCTCTCTTGTTTTCTAAACTGAACCCCTTCTTCTAAAAACAGGTGTCTGATCTAAACCACAGCAGGTAAATCAGAGCAGAGGGTGTATCCCCTCTTCTCATAGCCCTAGTCATACTGAAACCACACAAAAAAGAATGACAGAGCAAAAATTCCACTAACCAAATACGCAAAGAAACCTTTAATGACTCAGACCTGGCCAGGCTGAAAACAGGGCTGAAATGCACAGATTTAACTGTCAGACACCACTGGACCTGAGGCTTTCATTTCCTGAGCATCTTCTATGTGCCAAACATGAGGCTAAGTGCGGGGACACAGGAGTGAAGGCAGAGAGCCTGCCAAAACTAACAGGGAGCCCTCCTGGTTCCTCCTATCCCTGTTCTCTCTCAACTCCTGAAACTCACCTCACCTCGCACCCACATCTGCTGCCCATGGTTCCCAGACTGGACATCATAAACAGTTAATGTGTTTCCTCCATCAACTCCATGCAACATGATGGGCCTTTATAAGCAGAATTCTGGAGGTGATGCCTAATCCAAATGAGTTACACCACTGACAGAAATTTCAGGCACAGAGGCAAGGACATAAGAGACAAACTTGGAGCCAGCCTCATGGTACCCGCAAATAATAGCAGAGGGGTCTGCACACAACCTGATCCCCCCAGAACCCACAGACCAGAAGCTGCCAAGTGTCAAGTGGGACCTAAATTGAATATCACATGCCACAAGCCCATTCTCTACTCCCTTCCATTTTGGCCAAATTTAATTCAATGACAGAAGAGTGACGATCGCTATGGAAAGGTACACCATGTTTACAAGTTCAGATCTGCAGAGCAGAAGGACTTTTCTGAGGGCAATAACCTTATCTGAGTCATTTGAATATTCTCAGGAAAAGCCCAGGTGCCTAGTAAATAACTGAACCCATGAATTCATTTTCGGGCCATGTAAGACAATATCATTTAGTCAAGTCTGAGTAAAATGAAATTCACCAAAGTAAAAAGCCAGGAAGGTAATTCACCCCGCGCCTCACCAGGCTTGCGATTCTGGGAGGAAAACCTTGGTTTACAGCCGCACTGGAGCAACAGTACATGAGAATTATGTTGCTGCCTCTCCAACTCCTAAAACCTGACGTTTCATGAACTGAATGTAGGATCAATTTACAGAGGCAGTGCACTCAGCTCCCTGTAAGCACTAAAAGACCTGAGCTCCTACTGAGGAAAAGCACTTAAAAACGTGTCACACTGAAGGTGAGCAACTGGACCCGGGCGCCGCTGCCCAGCAGGACAGGTATTACTTTTCAGTGTGTCATCATGGTCTCTGACTCATACCAGGTCAGAACAGCAGCTCTCTACTCTCCAGGAAGCTGTGGAGGGGGCAGAGTGTCTGAAGGTTCAGCAAGTCTCACTTTCTCACTGGTTCAGAACCAGGAAAGGATGAAACCAACATGCCCATCACAAGGCTATCGGCACCTCCTGACAGCCTCAGGAGACTGTGATTGAGTATCTTCCCACCTGCCCCAATTTGGGAACCCCTAGTGCAATAGATCCATACCATTAGGTTCCTACCAGGTCCATTTCTATCTTTCCGAGGACTGGAAAAAAATCAAAGCCAGATTAACCGCAGGCCATTTGAAATCACATGAAATGACCAAATACCTGTTGTGATACAGAAGTTCTAAAGAGACAGCTGAAGAAACTCAAAGGCTGGTAACCACCTATGGTACATTCATGTGTGTTGTTTGTGCCCCCATTACCTTAATCTATTCATAAGCCATAAAACACCACTAAGTATATTTTTGGCTAATAGCATCTTTTAAAGCTTGGGCTCCAAGGGCTGTGTGCAGTGTTCTGCAAAACATAGCCTTATAGGACCTCTCAGCTTAAGGCCAAGTGAAGGCATTAACGGAAAGATCAGAATATTAGAGACACAAGAGACATTAATGATCAGTGAGTTTAGCCCGTCCACGTACAGAGAAAGCTGAGCGCTGCTTCCCCATCATTCTCTCAACAGCCTTTCTACCCCTTCTAGTTCATCCTTTATACAGACGCCAAACAATGTTTCTAATACACAATTTTAATCATTTCACTCTTCTGATTAAAGCTTTCCATCACAGCCTTCAGGATATAGTTCAAATTCCTTAATATAACACAGAAGACTCTTGATGATCTTGCCTCTACCTTCTTCTAAGATGTGTATCCTTGCAGCCCTCTGCAACAAATAGATATGCATGCGCACGTGTGCTCACATGTCCCTCTAACCACACTGACCTATCTGCAGTTCTTTTTTTTTTTTTTTCAGATAGAGTTCCCCTATGTCACCCTCAGTAGAATGCTGTGATGTCACAGCTCACAGCAACCGCAAACACTTGAGCTTAAGCAACTCTTTTGCCTCAGCCTCTCAACTAGCTAGGACTACAGGCACCAACCACAATACTTGGCTATTTTGCTGTTGTTGTTGTTGTCATTGTTGTTTAGGCTTGGGCTGGGTTGGAACCTGACAGCCCCAGGGCATGTGGCGGGTGCCGTAACCCCTGAGCTATGGGCGCCAAGCCAACTTGCAGTTCTTGAAATACTCACTGTGGGAGTTTTGTTTCCAATATCTTACAGTAGCTTATATTGGACCCATCATCTGAACATAACTATTACTTTATAAATAATTAAAAATAACTATTTGTGTGCACTAGAGAGTAACCCAAAGCAGGCAGAAACTGAGAGAAAGGAGCTGAAAGAATTTTCTGGGTTTTGTATCTTTTTGCTTGAGAGTACACCCTAGTCAGCACTATGTAGAGAAACTAAACTAGATAGAAACCTGCAGAGTCAGAAGATAGAGTTTGGGGCAGCTGGAAAATGAAAGGAGAAATCCCCAAAAGGAGAAAGCCCCAGAAGGGAAGCTTCGAATTCTATATATAAACTCCACCCAAATTTCTAACTGAATCCTGAGCTACACAAAATGCACAGGACATATTCCAAGCAACCCATCTAAAATTAATAGAACTGATCAGAGATTTCAGCTCTGCCCATCAAGGGAGAAACATAGTTTAGTGCTTGAGTTCAGTCAAATTAAATACCTACTAAAGTAAAAATTGAATACTTTTCAGAGGACCATTATAGAATCTGTAGGCTCTACACACAGGGGTATCCAACCTACGGCCCATGGGCTGCATGCTGATTTTGTGAGAATTTTTTTTGCTTATCTGTGGTGTTGGATATCACAAAAAGTATGCATAAACCTCTTTTTCTTTTTTCTTTCTTTCTTTTTTTTTTTTTCTACTCAGCTTTCATCAGTGTTTGTGTATTTACTGTGTGGCCCAAGACAATTCTTGGCAGAAAAGAAAAAAGTTTGGACACTGCTGCTTCTACACTATATCATCAACAATGTCTAGAATACAATCCCAAAATTACAAGACATATAAAAACATTGCCCACACTTAAGCGAACTGGGTATCAATGGAGACTGATACTGAGATGATTTTACACTGATACTGACCTGGATTTTAGAAATAGAGGGCAAAAATTTTTCACACACAGTGCTCTGTCATCATGCCTGTCCACATGCAGCAAACTCTACCTGGAATGTGCTTCTCCCCTCACTGATAACTCCTGCTGATCTAATCTCAGGCATCAACTCGTTCCAGAGCCTCCCCAGTGTACTTCATTCCCACCATCACTTAAGAAGTTGTTATCTAATTCCCCAGTTAATTACTTAACTCCTCTTTCAGCTTTTTGATGGATAGGGAATGGATTGCTCTTACCCATTACATCAATGAACAGAACAAGTTTGATGACAAATGTGGGTTGAATGAATGAAGTAACTAAGAGTTACTTCACTAACTTTTGATAACTAAGAGTGTTATCAAAAGCTTGAGTATTATTGACTCATGAGTAGCCCTTTTATACCTTGCTCACATAGTCTTGAAAGTGCATGGGTCCTTTTTCTCTTACTATGTCTAATGTAGGTTATTTCTGTGGCAAGGAGGATGCAGGCACTTAAGTAGAGAGATTTGCTCACATCCTGCATACTCCCACACTCAGAAGCCTACTGACTACTGTTCTCCCTGATCCCAACTTTTCCCAAGATGAGTCTTATCTCTTCTTAATATCATTTCCAACATGCCTACTAATCTTTTCCCTTAGCATAGTTATAATTCTAGGTAACTTTCATTGAGTACCTCCTATGGTGCCAGACAGGCACAATGCAAAGCATTTAACAACTCCCAACCCATTTAATTCTAACAGCCCTTATTACTGCCATTGCATATATGACAACACTGAGACTGTGAGGAGGTTATTTACACAGTTAATAACTGACAAACTCCTATGCTCACCAGTCTAGACAAAGAAATAAACTTCAAACTCATTTTTGAAATTCCTTAAATATCTTACTTCTAATTTAGAGGCATTTTGAATAGAAACAGTGGGTCTACCTGCCATGAAAATCCTAAAATAAATATCTGAAGCCATATGAAGAATGGGTCAGTCGACTTACAGACAACCTAAGCCCATGCTGCCTGCCCATTCTGTTTCAGTTTTGCCTTTCCAATGGGCATGAGTGAGAATCCCACATTCTGTCTACTGAGGGTGGAGGCATCCCTCTGCTCCTGATCAGGGCTAGTGAGGAGGGGAACAAGCAGGAGGAACATGAGTTAAATGGCACAGAAGCCTATCATCCCACTCCTTGTACTAGGTCATGAGACTGGAAAACTCAGAGCTGATGTAACACATTTCCCTAGAGATAATCAATCTCAGAGAAATCACTGGAGCACTAATGGGATTGATGGATAAAAGATACTTCTTTGAAGTCTCGCCCTGTCCTGTTTTATCAAAAGCTGTTTCTTTACTAGCTACGTGCTCTCTGCATGTATGCCATTTCCATTATTTCTTTTTGCTCTCTAAGTATTTATTAAAATTGGGTTTTCTGGTTCTCCTTTATCCTCTAGAATCCTTTCTGACTCTGAGAGTCAATGTTAAAACTCAGTTAAACATAAATTATCAAGACGAGTCATGGAGATCTGGAAGTCCTGCTTCTGGGGTTAGCTCACCTACCACTGATGAAAAGACATTATTTTGAAACTATTTTCTCTCACTTAAACCCAGAGAAGCTGGGAAAAGGAAGGCAAGTGAAACACTGGGTCTGTTGTTCTTGGTATTCAGGGACAAACTGGAGAATCTCTCCTTAGCCAAATCACTTCAGGATGAAGTTTCTCATTAAAACAATTTCTTATCATTGAATCTGTTCCACTTTTCACAATTTAGTTTAAAAGTACAGGTTTGCATTTGATTTATTTGCACTGGCAGGAAGCAAGAGTAGTCTGTTTGAATCACTCACCAGAAATCTGAGACTCTAAGAGTCAACCCCATGTTTTTGCAAGTCTCTCCCAATTCCATAAATTATGGAACTCTATTAAAATGCTATCATGTGCATAATTAGTACTGCTGATGTTCTTATTAGAACTGAAATGGTTTTCCTCAAATCATTACACTGCTTATTAAAATGATAAAGGCATTGTCTTAAAATATAACCAATAGTTTACAAATCAGAAAATTCTCACCAAAGGACTAGAAGACACACCCCTTTGCTTCCTGCCCCGCTCCCCAATTACAAGTGTGATTGCCACTGCTATTCACTGAGCTGGAAGCTGAATGTGCACAGTACACGTATTATCTCACTTATTCCTCCATCGCCTGTGAGATTAGCATTATTAACTCCATGTTTCTGAAGAGAAAGGAGGTACTTAACAAGCTATCTTGCTCAAGTGGTGGGACTAAGACCTAAACCTCGATTTGTCTTGATTCCTGAGCCTCTGCTTCTAAACACTACTGAACACACCCCCTCATTCGCTCTTGTGACCTTCCTCTGAGATAAGAAGATAATATTTTTAAGTTACATACAGGCAAATCATAGGAGCACATGATAAGCCAAAGATAGCTTAATAGGCTTCCATATGGAGAGTGCATATAGACAGGTAAGAGCCATGAACACTTCTCTTGATTAATCTATAAAATTAGTCCTAGAACTCTGGATTTGGAAAAGACCTTAGTGATCATCCAGTCTCACTCTTTCACTTTACTGATAAGAACTAAGAAGCTCAGAAAAGCCAAGGGATCTGCCTGATGACAAAGCCTGGCCTCTAGGTTTCCATGTGTGTCCATTTGTTCTATGACCCTTCATTAAGTGTCTCTAAATGAATCAGTCAGTCCTTCCCTTGGACCCAGCACAGACAGGCACTTTGAGAGAGAAAAAAGAAAGCAGATGAAGTGTCTGACACCAAAGAACACAGTCAAGCTCACTGCCTATGAAGCAACCATAAAACAGTGCAAGGGGATGATTAATAAAGCCCCAAACATGGATAACAAACAACAAGGTCATGTGAGTTCTGGGGATGGAGCCTCTGAGGAAGGAGCAGGGCCTTGCCGGTAAAGAGGACTAAGATAGCCAAAGAGACAGAAGAGAGCCACTCCAGGCCTGGGGGATGGGACAAGAAGCTGGGCTGCCTGCTAAAACACGGCAGGGTAGTAGACAGGTTAGTTTTCTAATGACTCAGCCAAATGTAAAGAAAAACACATTACTTTTGATATTTGCTATACTTAGTGATAGAAACTTCTAACTCTAGCTGGGTTACAGGCCGCAGTGCCTGAGAGGCTGGCCTCGGACACAGGTGGCTCCAGTTATGTTTAGATCAGCCACAAATAGCCCTTGCTTTGTACTGGGGCCGTAACCCTGACAAGTCATCATCATCACTGGAATGCCTCAGAGGCCAAGGGAAACACACCAAGCCGCCAGAGTCATTGCAAAATCGATCCAAAATCAGGCCGTGGGGGAGGGAGGGCCTGACTCAGCAATGGGCAACTCACTTGCCAAACTCTTCTGGCACCTGGACCAGGCCAAAGACATTTCTGGATCCCAGTTTTCCGTGAACCTCACCACAAGCTGAAAGCCATTTTCCTTATACCCTTGGGAAACAGAAAAGGCTATGCCTGATACCTGCCATCAAGGGGTGATAAGAAACAAGTCTTGATTCCGGGCTATCAATGGCAGGGTGGAAAGAGCATCACAGATGACAAAAAAAGGAGCACTGGAAGTAGAATCCAAAGCCTGCCTTACTGTATGAAGTTGGCAGGGTGCCCAAGCCATTTCAGCATCTGTTTCCTTATCTTTAGCATGAGAATACTAATACTAATACTTTTAACCTCACAAGGCTGTCACTAGGCTCAAATGACATTTGTGGAAGAAATGCCTTCTACATTTTAAAGCATTACACAAATTTCAGTGGTCATATTTTTAATAGAGAAGGTATGTTCGTGGTCTTTCCAGGCTCCGGGGCAAATGAGAGGCAAAAATTATTTTAGCTTTAATGAAAAAGTTCAAGAAAGCTACTGCTTTGTGCTGATTATTAATGAAGTGGTCTACAAAAGCACATACCAACAAGGAAATTTCATCTCAGCAAAGTGCTATGTTTATAGCATAAGCATCAACTTGGAGAATGACAAAGCCACTACCGATGATAACATAATAGGCCAGGCAGTGTGCTAGGGGTCTTACACTCATCATCTGTAACCTTCCTTGTTCAGAAGGCAATCTCTCCTCCAGCCCTCTGCTACTGATGATAGAGGCGTTCCCTTCCTCTCTCCAACCCCATTTCCAGGTCTCTGTAGAGAGGAAATGGCTATTACAATTAGTTATACCTAGAAACGTTCAATGGGCAGGGTTACTGCACCTCTTTCTTTTATTTATTTATTTATAGCTGATGACAAAGAATGGACCATTCATTTCCCTCCATGAACTTTCCTTGTTCATTTCCCCAAACTTTCTCTTGCACACTCAGCCTCCACGCAGAAAGCATATGGGGTGGAGCTCATGTCTACAGACATAAAGTCATTACCCTCATCCTTGCTGAACAAATGGGCTGAAATGGGAGGGGTGGTTATCAGGAGCTTATGGAGTGAGCTCTTTTAGAAAGGGCTCTCTGTGCCATTTGGATATTGTTTGGAAGTAAGGTCTGTCCTGAGAGGCCCTGGAAGGGAGGAAGAGTAAGTAGGTGGGACGCTCTAGACTCAAAACTAAACCCTGAACCCCTAACACAGCAAACCTACAAACTAGTCATTCTTACCCTCATTGTACAGATAAGAAGACTGAGGCTTCCTTGTAAGTAACCTGATATCAGTGACTTAATAATCTGGGTGGGAACACAAAATTAGAACACATCAAAACAAATGGAGAACAAGTAAGTACCAAACCCAGCAGCAGCTGTTTGAAGTTACCGTGGAAGGTCAGGATGTATTTACTGAGGGCTTCGGCTTCCACACACTTTTCAAAACAAGATACGAAAGTCCTCAACAGCCTTCTCTGCCCTCTGAGTCACCTGGGAGGGAAGCAGGCTAGCATGGTCTGACATATAGTCTCCAGCTTGGCTTCCTTTAGTCTAGGTTCAAAAGCCAGAAGCGTTGGAGGCCAGAGAGCACCTTTTGTTTGGCAAACAGTGCTCTCCCATCTCCATTCTCCAATACAGATCAGGCTGGCTGTGTCCCAGAAAAGTGCAAGTGACTTTTACAAAGCAAGAAAGTAGGCCATAGTCCCCATCATTTTTCATGGCTTGAGGGCCCCATTCCCTCTGGACTCATTTGCCTCTCTGGAGCATTTATCTCTGCTGCCACGAGGCTGCATGACAGAGTCTGTATTGCACAGAGAGGTGACGGGCTGGGCCTCTGGCAAAATGACGAAGCAGACAGGCCTTTGTGCCCTCACACTGCTCTTTGCAAGCCCTGCTCTGACCTCTTACTGAGGTCCCTCACCCTTGGCTCAGCTGCCAACAAGTCACAAGATGAGTGAGTGGTACACAGTGTCCCTAACTCTTCACTTCCAAAGACCCCTTACATGTCCCCCCACACCAACACTGCCATTGGCAAGATCTTAACCAAACAAACGGTATCGGTAATTACTACCTTCTATCCACTCTCACATCTGCCAACCCAAGCCTCTAATCAGCGAGAATGACCACGGCTAACATACCCAGTCCATAGACACTCTCTCAGCTGTAAGTGAAGAAACTTGACATTTCACTTACTCTTTGCAGTCATATCTTGAACAAATGGGCAATTTCCATTAGGTGTTTTGAAATATTAAAAAGAGCTCTTTGACCACCATTATGTCCATTATGAGATACTGGGGTATGGGAACTCCAGGCTGGAAACAACTGTGATAATGGAGCACAGTATTTTTCCTCTTAGGGGCATTTCCACTTTCCTTAATTTCCAAATATCCTTCAAGACTCAAAATATTGAATGTCAAGTAATTAGATTTCAGGTGGCAAAAGCACAAGTATTTGCAGGTCCAGAAGGCTGCACCAGGCCCTCCTGAATGGCCCCATTCTGCCTGGGCTCAGAACCATTCTGAGGGTACAGGAAAGTATGAGTAGATATTTGCTCCTACTGAGCCTGAGAGGCAGGAGAGAAGAAAGCACACATACAACTACCATCTCCACTCACCAGGTATATGCTATGTGTCCAGTACTGTGCTAAGCAGATAATGCCATGAACTGTGCCTTGTAGGAATTTGTGGGTAGGGTAGGCTTCCCCCACCTTAGAAGAAAAGTGAAATGTACCACTCCTGACAACCTACCAGGGGACGCATGAAAGAAGCATTAACTGAGACATCCCTGATACCACGTTATGGCCACAGCCACACCCAACAGCAATCTAGGGAGAGAGGCATACAGGGCAGGTAGTCACTAGCTCCTTTAACTTAAGGTGACAGCAGGACAGTCCAGAACAGGAGTGACAAAAATAAGGGAAAACATTGAAAAAGGAAATTGTCTCAATTCCCAGCACAAAACAAATGCTCAAAACAAGATTTGTGGAATAAATGAATGGAAAACACAAGGCTCTTGTTTCATTTATGTGAAATAATTCCAAAGGAGACAGTCACTTCTCAGCAATAAGTTGTTAATTTTTTCTCATTTTTATTTTTGACTGTTACACATATACATAATTTAAAGTCAAATGCTTATAGTTCTAAAAGATGCACAGCAAGAAAAAAAATCTACAGTTCTTACCCCTGTTCCTTCCCCTGCCCAACCACAACCTCTTCAATTCCCTAGCTGTTTCTTTTGGTATTTAATTCCAGATTTTAAAATAATATTCTTATATAGCCTCCTAATGATTTTTAAGTTTTTCCCACATCATCGAAGGATATAGCTCTCTTTCACCTCTCCCTCATCTTTGCCAGGGGTTACATCATGATTTAATTTACATTAATGTCCTGTGTTCACATTATCATAACCATAATAGATCTCCTTTCATGGATTCTATGCATGTAGTCTAAGTTGGTTTTTTCATTGTTTTATATTTCTACCTTCTTGGTTGAAAGACAGTTTGGCTGCATATAAAATTGTCAACTGGAAATCATTCTCCCTCAGAACTGGGAGAGCAGTGTTCCATTTCCTTCTAGCTTCCCAGGTTGCTGTTAAATCATGCTGATTCTGGTCTATAAGAATATATACTTCTACGTTATAGAAACATGCAAGAGTCAAATACTCATAGTATTTGCTACTACTTTCCTATAACATCTCAGTGAGATACCCTTGGCCTAAACCTCTATCATCTATTTGTGTGGGCACTTAATGAGCCCTGTCAATCTGGTACAAATACTCTTCTGTTCTAGGAGATGTCCTAGAATTGTCTCACTGATCATTTCCTCCCCTCTCTGTTTGCAGTTACCTCTTTCTAGAACTCTTAGTATTCAGATGCTAGACTTCTTCCACAGTTT
Organism: Arctocebus calabarensis; assembly: GCA_963573935.1. Taxonomy (NCBI): domain Eukaryota; kingdom Metazoa; phylum Chordata; class Mammalia; order Primates; family Lorisidae; genus Arctocebus; species Arctocebus calabarensis. The sequence continues at coordinate 53,365 of CAUYON010069523.1, read as the reverse complement.
GTCTGTCATATTTTCCCCCTAATTTCCATCTCTGATTTTTTGCCCCATTTTTATGGAGAATCTTTGATTTTATTTTCCAACTATTCATAGCCCTCAGCTATTGCATTTTTTAATTTTCAATTTTTTAATTTTTAATTTTTCCTTTTACCTAGCAATCAGCATCTGTTTTAAGAATGTAATATCTTCTCTTAACTCTCTTATGACAGAAAATAATGTTGGACTTTTACAAGCTTTCTGCATGCATATTCTGTTTTAAATTCCTATGCTTGTTTACTTTGGTTTCTATTTTCATTTTAGAGGCCTTCCTCAGACATTTAGTGATCCTTAGCTGACTGACCACATTTAAGAGTGAAACACGGGGAAGCACCTGTGGCTCAAGGAGTAGGGCTGGCCCCATATACAGGGGGTGGTGGGTTCAAGCCCAGCCCTGGCCAAAACTGCAAAAAGAAAAAAAAAAGAGTGAAACACCAAAGCCTGACAAGACACTCCACAGCAGGTGTGACTTGTCCACTAGGCTTTGTCATACCACATCATGGTTGGATTGCTCTGTTGGATACACCCTGGTGCTCCTTTAGGGCTTTCTTTAGGCTAATCTACTCTACAGGGGAGAATATTCAAATCTCCTGCCTAGACTGCAGAGGACTATGCAAGTTGGGGAACAACCTGGAAGTGTCAGCCGTATGTTCACCCCAGTATGCTATTGTCATTTGAAGCCTCCATGAAGACAGCTTTCACTTTATGCTTATTCAAGCATAACTCTTTAGTCTTCAGCTGAAGTGGGGTAGGGTACTGGCTGCTAAATATGGGAGTGGAGATGTGAGTTCTAATTACTTCTTTCTTCTTTAATTGACAGATAAAATTATATGCATTTACTACATACAACAAAATGTTTTGAAGTACAATAAAACCTCCATAGTTGATCAACTCCCTATATTGACTACCTGTAAAAATATGTTGTATGTACTTTGCTAAAGGAATGTTATATTTCTCAAAAATAAAACAAAGTGATAATGGAAATCACTTTGATAACAGAAATCACATTAAATTGACCTAATTTTCATAGACCAGACATGTACGTATCAATCAGTATAGTAAGACTAGTTCCTTATGTTGACCACCTCCATATGTGGGCCAGTTTATTACAGTCCCGTGGGTGGTCAACTTACAAAGGTCCCACTATCTATGTACATTGTGGAACTAAATCTAGCCAACACATGCCTCACCTCACATAGTTATCATATTTGTGATGAAAACATTTTACATCCACTCTCTCAGCACTTTTCAAGAATATAGACTTTGAATCTATTCTCCATTTTTTTTCATTTTTTATATTGTATTAAGACATTTATGTTCTATACTTGATAGATTTAACTTGTACCCCCAATTTTCACCTCATTTCCAAAAATACCTGGTATAACTAACTGCCAAACCTTTGGGACTTGTGAGCTGTAAGTTTAACTGCTTCTCAACTATGCCCACTGCAGCTTAGGATACTGCATATGCCAAGTCGTTATACTCATCCATCTATATCCCAGCTTTCCCCACCACTACTAGGATACATGAAGGCAGAGCTTTTCCAATGAGTTCAGGATTTAGCTCCAACCTTAACCCGCCACATGGCCAAGGAAGGTATTACTGCTAGGGGAGACAGACATTAGCATTGCTTTAAAAGAGGTGCTGAAGACCACCCTCCATCCACAGTGACCCAGTTTGTGGCATTCATGCATACTTACATCCAACTCTCCTGAGTACATAGAAGAGCCTGGTCAAGGAACTGTCTGGTGACCACCACATTAACTTAGTCAAGGTTGATCATACATAATGAGAAACTGAAGGGAAGAATAGGCCTCTGCAGAATCAGCAGAAAGGCAAAGCTTCATAAAGCAACTGGTTGCAGTTGTATGGTTGTTAAGAACCATGGCATAGAACCAAGGCCAAGTGTGTCATTAAAAAATATTGCAAATATAAAAAAAAGAACTAATAAAAACCTAGCCCTCAAATATGTGTATATATATATACACACACACACATAAATACACACACAGAGATGCGGTTGCCATTGTCTTCTTTCCCATTCATTTAGTCTGTATGGTTTATGCAATTTTAATGATTCCTTTACTATCATTTTAGTGTGGTTTTGGAAGACAGTTTTCAAGCTACCATATTTATCTGCAATTTTTAAGCTACTGGGTAGCCGATTTCCATTATCACTTGGTTCTATTTTTGTGAAACATAACATACCTTTAGCAAAGTACACACAACATATCTTTATAGTTTAATGAATAATAAAGCAAATCCTCATGTAACTACCATCCATATTAGGAAATACCACCCTGCCAACCTCTCAGAAACCATCCTCAATGAGTCTTTCTGCATCATAACCCATCCCTCCTCCTGGTCAATACCATTACCTTGACTTTTACTATAATCATTTCCTGATCTTTCTTCATGGTTTTTAGCACTTATATATGTGTACCTTAAAAGATACCTTAGTTTTCCCCTTTTTTAGCTTTCTGGCAATGGAGCTCTACCGAACATATTCTTTGCCCTCTTTCACTCAAACTTAATCATACTCACGTGTATGTCAATTTCTTTTTGCATCTCTTTATTTAAAAAAAGCCACTTTGCAACAATAATTTGAAAAAATGAGAGTCACTGGAGAGCTATGGAGGAGGCCTATAAAGAAAGTGAAGTTAAATAATTTGCTTTAAGTTTAAGAGAGAAAAATCTTCAGATTCTAAATTATTTCTCTCTTACCAGTGGAACATAATCAGACGTTTCAAAGTAGGAGAAAAGCACCCCCTAAAATGGCTTTTCAGGGATGTATGGCTCATCCTTGTACCTCTGGGTATGCCTAAACTAGTCTAAGGGGCCATTTTCTCTAGGAAAGGAGACACCCTGATTTTGAATTTGTGATGTCTTGTATGAGATGACCAGTTTCTTCTCTCTGCAATCCAAAGATCTTCCTAGTGCTTTTAAGGGAATCACAGCCACAGGTGACACAAGTCTCTAAAACTGATTAGTTCCTTACATAAGAAAAATGGATTGAGGTCAGAAATGCCTTATCAAACAATGGAATTGTATCTAGGCAATTCTACAAAGGCCAAAGAATGCTGAGAAAACAGCAATAAAAACTCACTGAGTATAGAATTCTGAAAAAGTCTTCCCAGATTCTTTAGGGTAATCCTATTTTTTTTTTTCAGATAAGGAAACCGAAGCCCAAATGCAGTAAAACTGCTTATCTATGTCCCACAGCTAGTTAGCCTTATATGCTATCTAGGTTGTAGTCTCTCCCCTTAAGGAGAGTTGGTGTTATACAATGTGATCGCTGAGATCATGAAGAGCACTCTCACTCCTACATCTATAAGCAAAGCAATCCCACCACCAAGGGAACTGCTGCCATAGAAAACATTTCTTCAGGCTCGGCGCCTGTGGCTCAATGGGCTAAGGCGCCAGCCACGTACACCTGAGCTGGCGGGTTCGAATCCAGCCCCAGGACCCGCCAAACAACAATGACGGCTGCAACCAAAAAATGGCCGGGTGTTGTGGCAGGCGCCTGTAGTCTCAGCTACTTGGGAGGCAGAGGCAAGAGACTCGCTTGAGCCCAGGAATTGGAGGTTGCTATGAGCTGTGATGCCATGGCACTCTATCCAGGGTGACAGCTTGAGGCTCTGTCTCAAAAAAAAAAAAAAAAATCAGGGACAAGACTAGGATCCGAGCAGAATCACAGGACCAACAGTAGAGCAACCCTCAGCAGCCATTAATATTTTAAGCTGTCCTAAGTGGGGAGAAAGGCAGAAGGGTATGAGGAAAGCAGAGATCATATGACCTTGAGGGAAGCTTCCCTGGAGACCTAGGAGGCAGGTGGGTGCCAGGGATCATGGCCACAGGACATCCAGTCAAGGAAAGAAAAGGGGTGGGGCTGCAAAGGCACCATCAGGATCTGGCCTGAAGAAGACATTTCCAGATTCCTTATTTATTTGCTCTCTGAAGTGGGCAGGATTAGCATCTCTAGCACTTACCTAAGGTCCAGAGGAGGTGACAGTCACCACTATAGCTTCTTCAGCAGACCAGTACTGTGGCAAGATTTGGGGCATTGGTTCGGGTCTCCAAACTTCCTGGAGAATCTCTGCGCTACCCAGTATCTTTCTGGTAAATTCCTTTTTGGGACCCAGCACGTTGGTTCAGTCCTATAATCCTAGCACTCTGGTAAGCCAAGGAGGGTGGATTGCTGGAGCTCAGGAGTTCGAGACCAGCCTGAGAAAGAGCAAGACCCATCTCTACTAAAAACAGAAAAACTAGCCGGATGTTGTGGCAGGTGCCTGTAGTCTCATCTACTTGGGAGGCTGAGGCAAGAGGATTGCCCAAACCCAAGACCACAACACTCTACCTAGGGTGACAGAGTGAAAATTTTTTCGTTTTTGGTCAAATCAGACAAATTGGGGCTGTTTACAAACCAGAACCCAATCTATTATAAGATGTGAACATAGTAACAGCTCTACCCTCTACCACCAAGCTAGAACTTTAGTTTCCAAAAATCATCTAATTTAGGCCAAATTTGAGCTATAATTAGCATGGGGTAACAAAAAGAAGGACTTTGGTGGGAGATCTATTTTGAAATTCTGGGTCTATGAGTATGGCTACAACTAATGACTGTTGTCTCAATTTTCATTCTTTCCTTAGCATCAGAATTTTATTCAGAATGGTACTATCCCTAGATAATAGACTACATTTCTCAGGCTTCTTTGCAGTTATAAGTCTCTAGATGCTTAGCACACATTTGCTCTTTCTACCTTTCCTCCACCTTCTTGTCTAAAACACAGACATGGTGGCTAGTGCTTCCATAGCTGTTTTGGTGATGGAATGGAAGCCAACTTTAGAGTGGAAAAAAGGAGAGGAGGCTAGGTGCCTGAAAAATCACAAAACACCATATCAGTCTAGGTCTGCCCCAGTGAGCTCAATGTTTAAGCCACTGGTCTCTAAGCTCTATCACTAGAGACCACCAATGATTCTTCATTGATACCATGAAGAGGCATTTGAAGCAAGCATTTGACACACAGGAAAGTGATTCCTAATGCTAGAAACCACTTGGAGTACAAGTGGTCCTTGGCTTTGCTCAAGAAAGAATTCATAGGCTGGGCACAGTGGCTTGCGCCTGTAATCCCAGAACTCTGGGAGGCCAAGGTGGGTGGATTGCTTGAGCTCACAAGTTGGAGACCAGTTTGAACAAGAGTGAGACTCTGTCTCTACTAAAAATGGAAAAAACTAGCTGGGCATTGTGATGGGCGCCTGTAGTTCCAGCTACTTGGGAGGCTGAGGCAAGAGGATCTTTTGAGCACAGGAGACTGAGGTTGCTGTGAGCTATGATGATGCCACAACACTCTACCCAGGATGACTGAGTGAGATGCTGTCAAAAAAAAAGGAAGGGGCGGCGCCTGTGGCTTAGTTGGTAAGGCGCCAGCCCCATATACCGAGGGTGGTAGGTTCAAACCTGGCCCTGGCCAAACTGCAAGACAAAAAAATTACTGGGTGTATTGTGGGAAACAACTTGGGAGGCTGAGGCAAGAGAATCGCCTGGGCCCAGGAGTTGGAGGTTGCTGTGAGCTGTGTGACACCACGGCACTCTACTGAGGGTGACAAAGTGAGACTCTGTCTCTAAAAAAAAAAAAGGAAGGAAGAAAGGAAAGAAAGAAGAATTCAGGAGCAAAGCAACAGTGTAAAGTGAAAGCAGATTTTATTTAGAAACTATAAAAAGTCTACTCCATAATCTACTACTCCCTGTGGAGGAGAATCAGCCCCATTTGGCCCTCTACTTAATCAACAACTTAGTTATAGGCTAAACTAGGGGAGGAATATTCATGATATTTCTTGGGAAGGGGGGTGTTTTTCTAGAATTAGGGTGATGCCCTCTTTTTGGCTACATACAGTCAAACAGGAAGTGTCATGGCATCAGATGCATAATGGAAGTGGGAGGGTTCCTTAGAAACTTTTATGGTAATGAAGCATATAGTAAAGCTGTAAGTCAAGAAGTGGTCAATTTCTCCACCATCTTGGTTCTAACTATTTGGAACTTACGTGGCCTCTGTCCTGTTTTGATCAAGATAGTTCTAAACTTTGTTTTGAGACTTTCAGACTCATTTAGTTAAATAATGCCTGCACAATTAAGCAATACCTGGAGCAATGTCAAAAGCACTGCTCAAAGTGAGAGAGGATACCTGGGAAAAGGAAGGTCTGAGAGAACAAAAGTCTTCTCACAGAAGCCCCAAGGACACTCTGACAAAGTCTTCACCATGGTGACTCAGCTCTTATGAATTTGTAGAAAATTAACTTCTTGGGACCTGGAAACTAACACTTGCTCCTGCTTCTGTAAAAGCCTGAGCCTGCCTTCTCCAGCTTGATTCAAACTGACCAATGAGAAGGGTACCCGTGGACAAGGAGTCTTTGACTGGAGATAAAAGGGAAAAGACAGAGCCAGTTGGGGAGCTCGGCCATTTTTGGACTTTATTCTGTTATGGCTCTGCCAGCTGAAATGTTTGGGTGGGAGTGTTTCTTTCTCTCCACGGGGCCTCGTTTTCCTGCAACAAAATCAATGTCCAAAGCAGTACCTGCCCACTTCCTATCTCACTTTGAGGTGGGAGACGGGTTTGAAGGGCTGCTGTCATTCCTATGAAGCAGAGATCTGATTTGTTTCCAAGTCCTGACAGATAGAAATCTCTCTTGGATCTGCCTCTCCTCTCCAACCTCATAGAACTTGATCTGTAGTGCAGATCGACAGTCTCAGTCAATCTAGCATGGAGCTCTGGAACAAAGATTGCCCATTAGAGGAGCTTGAGTTGAGCAGGAATGCCAGGCCTACCACCCACACCATGCTCAGTCATTCAAACCCTGCAGTGGGACTCAAAGGGGCTACAGATGGAGGTTGTGCACTAATTGTACTCTTGCACCTAAACAGCAAGTTCTTTCTTGAGGGGACATCCAAACAGTGAAGCTCCATAGCTCCTATAAATTCTGTGTAACAAACATTCGTAGCATCTCAGGGGGTTTATATTTCACTTGGGCTCCTTGGGTCAGCAGGCACAGTGAGGCTTGGCTATGAACCTGTGGGTTGGTTCCAGGGCTGCTTCACACATCTCCTTCTGAGTCCAGAAGCTAAGAAGGTATGTGCTCTTCATGGCAGAAGTCAAGGTAGCTAGAGGTGAACCAAACTATGCAAGCCCATTTAAAATTTCTGTTGAGTCAGTTCTGCTCGCATCCCATCAGATGAGGCTACCAGTCATGTGACCAAGCCCAAAGACAGTGGGGTGGAGCAATTAAATCCCAACCACACGAATATCTATGACAAGGGTGGAGAGGGAAAAAAGAATTGTGGACAAATGCACATGCTTTCTGGCCAGCCATCTGTCACCAAAGCCCATGCCCTTGGCCATTTTATCACAGGTGGCTAGAATGACACCTGGTATGAGATATTATAGTTAGTGGCTGAAAATATATCTGGAGTCAGATGGCTGGCTCTCAGATTTCAGCTTCAACGCTTACAAGATTTGTGATTTCAGGCCATTTACTTGGCCTCTGGGAGCCTCAGTTTTTTCTTCTGTAACATGGGGATAATTAAAGAATCCACATTATGGGGGTCATGTGAGGATTAAATGGAAAAATATATGTACAATGCATGGTGTGGTTCCTGGTACATGGAGGCACTAAAATAAATGTTATATTTTCCTCTAAATCTTAGAACAACCCTTTATCATGGTACTTTACTGTTTGTTAGCCCAGAGCCATGGATTATTCTGGAAATTTACCCTATTCCCCATCCTAAAATGACTTCAGCTCTCGGGTCACAGTTGATTGGCTCAGGGATAGGAACCTCCCCTAGGTCCCAAGGCCAAAGAGTCTGATTCCCAGAATTTCTGGACTTGGGATGGAGATTTGGGCTTAATCTTACGTGAAAAAAAATGTCCAGAGAGTCAGGGTGATAAGAAGACGCTGGCCACAATGGGAGTTCCTTCTTCAGATGTTTTGTGGCTCCAGTATACTTCCCTGCCCTGGTTCTATAACATGCGCAGCATTCTCCATCAGTTCCAGGTGGGTTTCTGTAACCTGCCACTGTGACACCTCAACTAAGACACTGATCCCATCGGTTATAACTCTCATCTCAGAGAAGAAGGGTCAGGAAAGGTACATGGCTTGGCTAAGGCCACAGAGAAGTGATGGCAGAAATGGGGTTTGAATCCAAGTCTGGGGCTCCAAAAGCTTTGTGGCCTTCCTCAGAAGAGCTCAGTGTCATTAACCAACCTGTAACCTCAGCAGATCCACAGTTAGATGAGCTCGGGCGCATTCAGGGTGGTATGGCCATAGACAGATCCACAGTTAGAGAGAAGCAGACAAGGTGCTGACCCCACTTGGTGGCTGTATGGAGGCCACCTCTTCACTCATCTCTTGTCAGGTCCACCCTGCCCTGGAATGAAGGCTTAGCTTCACTCTGCTGTTCACAGCCCCTTGCCTGTGGTCTCGCTGGACTTTTCCCTCATCCCACAGAACACCTCTTTTGCACAGTCGGCCTCCCCAGCCTCCAGGAGTCCCTTCTGTGCCATCACAGCCTTATTCTTTTTGAGCCCTTTTCTTCGTTCCCTTCCTTTGGCTGCTCCCAACATTTCCAGGGACCACCAGGGACCCAGAGTCTCCTGGGCCCCTCCCCTCCCCTTCCAGCCCAGGCTTACCCTTCCCATCCTGCAGCTACTGGAGGCTCAGACAGGAAACAGCCAGATCCCCCCCAGTGCACCCAGGTTCATGAGAGCAAATAAGATGTAGTCAAGTCACCAAGAACCTGAAAAGTGCCTTGTCAAGAAACTCATTCCAAACATAGCTTTATTATTATTATTATTACTATTACACAAGTAATAGATGTTCACATAACAACTATAATAAGAAAATACTAATGAATAATAAGAAAAGCATTAAAATCCCAGAGATAACTTCCATTAACATTTTGATTTATCTGCTGGTTGGCTGATCTCCAAGCACATAAGTACTTGCATTTCTAGAAATTAGAGCTCACTGCATACTGTTTTGTAAACTTTTTTCCCACCTTGAATATGTTGTAATATACCACAAACATCTTCCATCGATACTTGTCTACACCAGTGTGTTTCAATCTTTTTTATCTCATGGGTTGTGCCTATAGTTAAACTTCCTCAGTACACTTAAATTATGTTCATCAGGCCAGGTTTGGTGGCTCACACCTGTAATCCCAGCACTCTGGAAGGCCAAGGCAAGTGGATTGCTTGAGCTCAGGAGTTCTAACAGCCTGAGCAAGAGTGAAAACCTGCCTCTAAATAAATAGTGGGTCTTGTGGCAGGCACTTGTAGTCCTAGCTACTCAGGAGGATGAGGCAAGATGATCACTTGAACTCAGGAGTTTGAAGTTGCTGTGAGCTATGATGCCATAGCACTCTACTTAGGGTGACAGAGTAAGATTCTATTTCTAAAAAAATGGATTTTAAAAATTATGTTGATCAAAAAATAAGAGTAAAAGCTGGGTACGGAGGCTCACACCTATAATCCTAGCACTCTGCGAAGCCAAGTTGAGTGGTTCACCTGAACTCAGAAGTTCAAGACCAGTCTGAGTAAGTTTGAGACCCCATCTCTACTAAAAATAGAAAAACTAGCCAGGTGTTGTTTTTTAGGTGCTTGGAGTCCCAACTACTTAGGATGCTGAGGCAAGAGGACTGCTTAAGCTCAAGAGTTTGAGGTTGCTGTGAGCTGTGATGCCATGGCACTCTATCCAGGGCAACAGAGTGAGACTCTGTCTCAAAAAAAAGGGGGGGGCTTGGCACCCATAACTCAATGGTTAGGGCACCAGTCACATGCACCCAGGCTGCTGGGTTCAAACCCAGCCTAGTCCTGTTAAACAACAATGACAACTATAACAAAAAAATACTGGGCATTGTGGCAGGCACCTGTAGTCCCAGCTGTTTGGGAGACTGAGGCAAGAGAATTGCTTAAGGCTAAGAGCTTGAGGTTTGCTGTCAGCTGTAACACTATAGCACTCTACTGAGGGTGACATAGTGAGACTCTGCCTCAAAAAAAAAATAAATACAAGAGTAAAAAAATATATACTTACTGTGCTTTGAACTTCTTTCAAAAATAATTTAATTAATAGCCTTTAAAAATTTTCATGCACACACCTAAGATCTTCTTACAGCACACCAGTTGAAAAGCACTGGTCTGCGGGCACTGGCACTCTGTTTTCTTTCCTACAGAGGTTCCTGGACTCAAGCACAAGTCCCTTCTACAGAAGGCAGGCAGAATCCACCTATAGAACCATCTGCTGCCTGCAAAGCCTCACTGAGCCCTGGCACCACAGTGGGTCTGGAATGGGCTCATGCCAGGGCTCCAGCCTCATGAAGCTCAATGTCTGACCAGATACAAAGCCCAGAGCCCAGTATGTGGTAAAGGGTAGGACTGAGCGTGGGGTGCAAATGTCAGTGTTTTGGGGGGACTTGGGATGGGAGAGGAGATAGGAAGGCTGGTGGGATGGAGCTCAAGGCCAGGGCTAGGGTCTCGGGAAAGAGGTGTCTGGGAAGGCTGCCCAAAGCACCATTATAAGCGTGAAGTCCCAGTAGCCATGACTTGGCAAGATATTGGGGGAGAAGGAGAGAAGCTCCCAAGAAGACTCATAGCAAGAACAAAGGAGGAAAAGAGGTCCCTTAACCTCATCAAGTCCCAGACATTCTTTCTGTAAAATGGAGACCTCTTTTGAGAACTCCCATGCAGGAAGATTGAGAAGACCCAGGGATCTCATGGAGATAAAGCATGCAGACAGGCCCCGCACAGTGGAGGTGCTGGGTCTTCTCCCCACCATACTTCTAGGCCAAGATTGCCAACTACTCACTAGATTGCACACTACTAGTGTGGTGAAGTGGTTAAGGATATTGGCTCTTAAATCACAAAGACCTGGGATCAATTCCTTATCCACCACTCAGCAGCTGTCTGACCTAACAACTTAGCCTTTGCCAGGCCTCCTAAAGGAGGCAGCAGTGGGGCTGGACCACTGAAGCTCCCCGTTATCTGGCCTGCACTGAGGGACTGTCACTCCTTTACCTGTGACCATCTTCTCTCAACGCTTTTCTTTTCTTACTTTTTTGGCCGGGGCCAGGTTTGAACCTGCCACCCCTGGTATATGGGGCCAGTGCCCCACTCCTTGAGCCACAGGCACCACCCGCTCTCAACGCTTTTCCACCAAACCTCAGGCTTAGGGCTCCTTTCTGGAACCTCATGTTCTTCAATGACCCTGGAAGAAGGCTGTCCACCCCCACATGGCTGGGGCCCAATTTTCTCTTGCCCTAGAATTACTACTTGTCCTCATCCAAGGGCTGGAGCCAAAGTCTGGTGGGAGAGTTGAAGAAAGTGGGAAGAAAGACCCCAGCACTTCTGAAAGAGGAAAGACTGTGGTAGGCAGAAGGGAAGGAGGGACAAGGCCAGCTGAATACAGAAACCCAGCCAGGGGCAGGTTTAGCCCCACAATCCAATTCCACTTAATATCCCATAATAGAATGCTGTCAACATGAGTTTCCTGTTCAAGTGGATTTGTTAAGAAGGCTGGGGAGGTCAGAGGTATATTCCGGCCCTCTTGGTGGGGGGGCTCCAGTAGGGTATGTGGGGGGGGATGACTCGGGTACATGGGCCCCCTCCTCACCCTCTCCCTTCTGCATCCAAATAGGCTCTCAGGAAGGGGTTTGTCACACTTGTCTTTACCAAGGCTTCATGAACTCGTGATGGCTCACACAGGGCCCTCAAGCCTCCTGCCAGAGTGTGTGTCTCCATTGAGAACTGTCCAGCCACTAAGACAGAGAGTATGATTTTCACTGGCGTGGATTCAGACCTGCCAGAAGGTGGCAGGTGGGAGGAGGGTATGAAAGGGGAACCACAAGGCTAACCTCGGGGCAATGTGGGGGTTGGTGGTTCCCTACTGAGAACTCTGAGATCTGGTAACTCCAGGGGTGACCCCACCTAGTTACTCAGACTGGCTGCTGACTGCTGCCTCTGCTTCCCTGGATGAGCCATGGCTAAGCTTTCCCTGCTCCCCAGGGCGGAGGCCTGACTTCCCCAGGTCCCTCAGTGGCTGAGAAGCCTTGAGGGGAACACACAGGCTCGCTCTGCCACAGTCCCCATGGACCAGGCACAGCATACTCCCAAGTGCTATTGCCTTGTGTCCAGTGGAATATATGGCTGGGAATATATGGCTATTACTACCCTCACTTTCCCCCTAAACAGGGACTTGAGAGGTTTAGGAAGCTTAAACTAAGACCTCACATAGTGAGGGATGGCACTGGGACAGGAACGGAATTCTGTCAGACCCCGAACCCCATGCTGCCAGCCTGGGGAGATGCCCAGAGACTTGGTCAGAGCCTTCAGACATCCACCCTGGCCTGGATTTGGAAGTAATGTCGCATATTTTTCCTAGAAGCATCTAGGAGGCCTGGGCAGAAGTTGAAAAGATGAGGTCAGGCCATGGCTCCTCTGGGGCTTGTGGGTGGGTGACAGTGAGCCCTGCCGGTGAGACCAGAGGAGGGGGGAGTGGGCCTGGGGCCGAGGAGGGCAGGGCTGGGCCTCCAGCCCTTTTGTGAGCCGTTTTAATTCGTGTAAATGAGGGTTTTTAATTTGTTATTCTGGGTTTTATTTCTATTACCATCTCATTTGCCTCTAAACCCTATTTTGCCCCAGCCTGGACCGAATTCCATTTGATGCATTAGGACTAATTCTCCTCCCAAAGGGTTAGATGTTTTCTCCCCACACAAAAGTCGCTTATTTTGGATAAAGAGACGATTAGATTTATCTTTAATATTTTAATGGCAGCTGGGATTAGTGGGCAAACAGCCCCGACTAGGGTTGTTCGCTGCGGATTAGGTTCTGATAAACTCTCAGAGGGGGCGCTCCCCCCACTCCACTTTCTGTTTTCCACAAAGTGCTTTTTATTATTTTTTGTTGAAAAAAAAAATTCCCTTGTCTTTTGGAGCATCATAAATTCCATTTGCTGTTTTCTATTAAATCAAGTTGATTAAATTCGTTGTGACTCTTTGCGCATAGATCTTTTTAATTTTAACGTCTCCAGCATAAAATCTTTAATGGTGCAATTCAAAATTGCTGCAATATACAGTACAGGCCCTGACAAAACAGATGGAAATGAGGTTCTGCCAGGGAGGGGGAGTCCTGTAAGAAGGGGTAGCATCAGGAGAAGAAGGCAAGAGACTGTCCCCAAGGCCCAGAGAGCCCCAGCTTCTCTGTTCTGCTACTTCTTAGCTTCCAGACTATGGCTAATGCTTTTGGAGTACTTGCTGTGCACCTGGCCCTGTGCTTACTTTGCCAATGATCCTTACAAGGAGTCTCGGGGGGTCACTTGCTCAAGGTCACACAGTAAGTCGGTAAGACCGACTTTGACCAGGGGAGGCTCAACTCCTCTCTCAGAGTCTCCATTTACTCATCAGTGAAGTGGAGTGATCAGTTCTCCCCTGACTCACAGATGCTTGGAAAGATTAGATGAGGTTGACAAATTGCTTCGTGAACAGTACAGTGCTAGGTTCTCCTGGGAGTATGGAGGCAAGGGGCTGACCCATTTGGGGCCTAGAGGCCCTGCCATTACTAAATAGAGCTGCTTTATGAGACCCTGGGAATCCTCACTAACTCCAGAGTCTGGGCTCTCCCCCCATTCTGTTCTCTGGCCCTCCAGCCTCTGGCCTTAGGCTTTTTCTCCCTATCTCTAATCCTGACCTCATCAAGTCCAGGGAAGGGTTGATCCACGGAGCAAATCCCTCATTCAGAGGGGCAAAATCAGCTTAATTTGCAGCAATTTGAAGCAGGTCTTTGCCAGGATTTGAATATCAAATTATCCCACAGCCTCGGCTGGCCTGGGAGCTCCCCACCCTGCTGCATATGGGCGGATGTGCTCTGAACTCCCCCAGGAAGATTGCTCTGGGGGTGATGGAGACTGAGGATAGGTGGGGAGGATGGGGTGGGTGTCAGAGAGTGACAGGGAAGATGGGGGTCTCCAGTCAGCTCCTGTTCCTGGAGGACACTGCAGATCCCAGGCCTGTCAGAGGGATGTGGTTGGAAACCTCCTGTTGATGAGACTTACCTAGGGCTCTTGTCAAGTATGCAGATTCCCAGGGCCCTCCTCAAACATAAGAAATCAAAATTTTCATGACTAGGAAAGTTTGAAAAATATCTGGCGCAGCTCCATTAATCAATTGACAAACACTATGCGCACCCTTCGCATCTCCTCCTATCGAGGGGAATTAGCCTTCCTTTGGGTGAAATTTATCCCAGCCGCTGGCACTGGAGACCATCTTCCCTTTGCTCCATGTCTGACTTAGCTGCTCCAGAGGGCTCTTTGACTCCCCTTCCAAGTCAGCATGCCTGTTTCTGCTGGCAACTTGACCCCAATGTTCCTTTGTGCACATTTAGGCCTAGTAGACATCCTCTTATGTCAATCACAGGCCACGCTGCTCAGACCTAGCTCCTGGGGTCAGAACCTTCTCACAGGCATGTCACAACATGAGCTGTGAGCCTTCTCAGGGAGGCCAGTGTTTAGTGGAATGTGCTGTTCCTACCTTGGCAAGTGCTCCGTGGGTCCTACAGTGTGAAAGCAGGAACCAGAGATGTCGAGATGACCCTGTGTAGGTCCATCTGTCCATCCAGCTCCATCAACACAGAGATGGGAACCCACAGCTGGGGAGGAAACAGAACAGTCAGTGGTCAAGTACCAAACAATGTGATAAGCATTATAAGAACTACAATTACCTACTAAGCACTCGCTGTGTGCTAGGCACCATCCTGTGTGATTTCCTTTATTCATCCTGTTAATCTTCACGAAATCCTATGGGGTAGGAACTACTATTATGCATACCCATTTTATAGATGAAGAAACTGAGGCACAGAGAGATTAGTAATATGCCCTGGGTTGTGCAGTGATAAGTGGTGGACCTTGGTTCATACCCAAGCAGTCTGACTCTGAGCCTGTCATCTTTTTTTTTGTTTGTTTTTAAGATAGAGTCTCACTCTGCGGCCCTGGGTAGAATGCATTGGTGCCATAGCTCACAGCAACCTCACACTCCTGGGCTGAAGGGATCCTCTTGCCTCAGCCTCCTAGTACCTGGGACTATAGGCGCCCACCATGACATCCAGTTAGTTTTACTATTTTTTAATTTTTAGTAAAGACAGGGTTTCACTCTTGGTCAAGCTAGTTTCCAACTCCTGAGCTCAAGCAATTCACCTGCCTCGGCCTCCCAGAGTGCTAGCATTATAGGCGTGAGCCCCCGCACCCAGCCAAGACTAGCTTCTTCACCACTTTGATCTATTTCTAGCTATCCATCCTCATCTAAACCTATTTGTCTCTTTCTCTACATTCTCCACAAAAGTGACTTATTTTACATGAAAGGCATAATCAAAGTATGTTTAGGGAGTAAGGAAAGGAGCACTTAACCTACACTAGGGCAATCACAGAATGTTCTTTGGAAATGGGATCTTTATTTTTCTCTGATGTTGTGGAGAAACCACTGCATACCCAGCATGGGTGACACAGCGATGAAAAAGCCATGATCTTTGCCTTCAAGAAGCTCACAAACAGCGTGGCGCCTATACTCAGTGGTTAGGGAGTCAGTCACATACAAAGAAGCTGGCTGGTTCGAACCCAGCCCTGGCCTACTGAACAAAAATGACCACCACCACCACAACAACAACAACAAATAGCCAGCCATTGTGAGGGGGGCCTGTAGTCCCAGCTACTCGGGAGACTGAGACAAGAGAATCACTTAAGCCCAAGAGTTTGAGGTTGCTGTGAGCTGTGAGCTGTGGCACTCTACCAAGGGCAACATTGTGAAACTCTGTCTCAAAAAAAAAAAAAAAAAAGCAGCTCACAAACTAGGGGCATGAACACCCTATAAACAGACATCCTAAATGCACCGACAGAGAAGACACAGGAAGACACAGCATATGGAAGCACTGGGGAGACCCCAAAGCCAGGAAGATCAGGGAAGGCTTCCTAGAGGAAATGCACTTGAGCTGAGACTGACAGGTTGAATAGCAATCTCAGAGATATATCCCCTCCACCAGATCCAGCCATTAAACTGAGGTTAAGAGGCCCAGAGTTCCTGCTGGGGATTCTTGCCTCCCTTTGTCACAGCCAGTGCCTCCTCCATGGAGGCCTCCTGGTACAATCTAGCTCAATCCCTTCCCTGACCCAGACAGGTTGATCCTCTCCAGGGAGGTCTGTGTCCCCAACTCTTGTGTGCTCATGGGAGGCAGAACCAGAGCTGAATCCCCAGATCCTATGCTTATCAAAGTCTGTTGGGAGGACTGTGTGTGCCTTGGGGAAGCCAAGTGGTTAGATTTGAGGGTACCTGGAAATCAAAGTGAGAAGAAACCTCCAAATCCCCTCAAACCCACTTTGAAGGAAGTTAAAGGCAGGGTGCCAATTCCAGGCTCCCAGTGTTCTCATGTTCTCTCTGGGGTGGTCTGGCTCCACCTGGGCTCTCCCCAACCCCCGTCCCCATGTCTGCCTTGCCTGATGGTGGCCCGGCTATCCTTTCTGAATAACGATGGTATTGGCTCAGATTAAGGGCAACTAGCTGGCTCTTGGCTTTTCCTTTTTATATAACAACTAATCTCCTTCTAATCAGCCATTATTAAATTATATTCCATTTTTAATTCATTCACAGATCACCGTTGGGACAGCTGGATGGATAATTGGGGAGAGATAATTTATGTAAATGAGGAGCAGCAGAAGGTGGGGGAGAGGAAGGCCCACGGCCAAAGGGGGCCCTCCTGTGCCTGGGAGGGGAGGGGGCAGTAGCTTGGCTCTGCCTGGAAATGGGTGTCTGGGCATGCTGGGGGCACTGGGGGCTACCATGGGACCTCAGGGCTCCGGACTGGTTGTCCCTTGAGCATCACCTTACACACTTATGGCAAATGGGGAGCTCACTACATTTTTGGTGGGGGGGACAACTTTTAGACATCAGGTCTCTTACTTAAGTGAATCCTGAGAGGCAGAATGCCCCAGAGAATTCAGGAGTCAGAACTGTGTTTGATTCTAGCTCTATCATTGTGTAGCTGTCTCTTACTTAACCTTAGTTTCTACATCTGCAAAATGGGGTTAACAACAGCACCTACCTCATAAGGGTGTTGTGAAACTTAAGTACCTGGTGCAGAGGAAGAGCCTAATATAAGTACATGTGGGTCCTTGCACTATTAGAAGGACTGTGTATATTGTCAAAAGCTGCCTCTAACATCTGTCCTCAGGCTACGGAGCTTCCTTGTGGTAATACACATGCACATCTGAAGATAACTCTCTGTACCACTGACAATAACTACCTTAGTAATTATTCCCAAATAGCTGGGCTATTTGGTAAGTAGTATCTCACTGCATCCTTAGAACAAATGTATGAAATGGGTGCTTTTGTCTCCACTTTACAGATGAGCCCAAGCTCTCTCCTGCCAATTCTTTCAACAGAAACTAATATAGAAGCCCCAGAAACCTGGTTAGAAACAAACAGGGGGCTCACAAAAGCCGGAGCCCAAAGAGGGACTCTACCCAACAAACTAAAAAATTACAACCTAGTTGTTGGTACCCTTACAATAACCTGAAATTAAAGCAAAACGTGCTGGAGCCCAGCTGGAGGCTATTTTGGGAAGGTGCCTTGGGCACTGGCAGACAGGGTCAGAGATGGCATGGGAGGCAAGTGAAAGAGGTTGGACCTTCAGACCTCCTGGTTGTCCCTTTGGGGCCCCATGAATTGGGCACAGGTGGTCTTACAGTGCCTGATGGGCAAGGTCTGCATGTGACTAGGGCTGGCAGGGGCTGGCAGGGAGGACCTTGGACCATTCCCAGAGAAAGGCAGATTAAGAAGGGTGAGGGAGGGTGGTCCCAGAGGGTCCGTATAGAGTAATGGGATTAGCTCTTGGGCACTGAGTGAAAGTTATTATCGTGTGGGGCCTCTGGCCTCCCAAACAAGGTTGCAGCTGTCACCCATTCCTAGAAAGTCACCAACAGCCCTCTCTACCCCCTTCTTGGGGCAAGCTGGCACCCTCTGCTCCCCACAGGCTTTCCTGTCATCTGTCATGGTGCTGGCCTCCTAGCCTTGGCCTTCTGATGGTCCTTGACAGCCTGGGCCACCCACATATAGTCTGCCCTAGCACTGCCTGTGCCTTGGTTTCCCCCTGGGTAGAAGGCTACAATGAGGATGCTGATACTCTCTGAGGGAGAACCGCTGAGTCAAGGAGCTCCAGAGCCAGGTCCTCTGGTTTCCGCTTCTGCCCTGCCTTGGCTGTGTGACCCTAGGTACATGTCCTTGCCTCTCTGTGACCTACTTGGTAAGATGAGTGGAGTAGCATTGGCAAAGTTTTCACCAGAGAAGGCAGCGCCAGCGCCTTGGTGCTGGGCACCTCCCCGACACCGAGACTGTAGAGGGCAGCGGGCCTGAGGCCTGATGACAGGGGGGACCATTCTTGCCGAGCCTCGCGGCCCCTGTGAAGCTGAGAAAGGGTTAGGACGAAGGAAGACCTTGACCGGAGCCTTCCGGTCGCTCGCGGCTCCCTCTAGTGGTGGCAGCGCGCACAGAACAAGTGAGACCGTTAGGAAGGCTGACGGCCCAGGGATGAGGCGTCAGAGCCAAAGGATTTCAAGGACCCGGTAAAGGCTTCCCTTCTTCTTCTTCTTCTTTTATTTTTTATTTTTTTATTTTGTTTTTTGAGACAGAGCCTCAAGCTGTCGCCCTGGGTAGCCCGCTGAGCCACAGGTGCCGAGCCTTTTTCTTTTCTTTCTTTTTTTTTTTTTTTTTTTTGAGACAGAGCCTCAAGCTGTCGCCCTGGGTAGAGTGCTGTTCGATCACAGCTCACAGCAACCTCCAGCTCCTGGGCTCAAACAATTCTCCTGCCTCCGCCTCCCAAGTAGCTGGGACTACAGGCGCCCACCACAACGCCCGGCCATTTTTTGGTTGCAGCCATCATTGTTGTTTGGTGGGCCCAGGCTGGATTTGAACCCACCAGCTCAGGTGTACATGGCTGGTGCCTTAGCCTGTTCAGCCACAGGCGCTGAGCCAAGGCTTCCCTTCTTAACCCATGCGTGACATCTATCTTGAAAGTGTCTTTCCTTTAGCTGGCATGTTAGTCTTTCAAAATCAAAGTACATCCCAGAAGGGGCAGCACATAAGGGACATCTTACCTACCACATCCAGCCTTGAGCCCAGCAGACCAGGAATGTGGCAGAAGCACCTGTCCGGTGCTCAGGTGATACCCTGGGGCATGAGTACCTTGGAGAACCTGAGTTGGGAGTCAAGAACCACTGACAAGTCACTCCCCTTTCTAGCTTCATTTTTCTCAAGGTAAATTAACAGTGTGGGGACTTTTCCATTGGAAAAACACTTTTATAAGTAAAAATTCCTCATGGCAGTGCTTTTACTTCCCATATTTAACTCAGGAGTTTACATAATAGCCCCCAAAGTATTTAGGCACTGGATAATGCTTTTACATGAAATGACACTTAATAATCTCAACATCTATGTGATTTTTTTTTTTTTGAGTCAGTGTCTCATTCTGTCACCCTGGGTAGAGTGCTATGACACCATACACCATAGTTCACAGCAACCTCAAACTCTTGGGCTCAAGTGATCCTCTTGCTTTAGTCTCCCAAGTAGCTAGGACTACAGGCGCCTGCCACAACACCTGGCTATTTTCAGAGACGGGGTCTCACTCTTGCTCAGGCTGGTTTCCAACTCCTGAGTTCAAGCAATCCACCTCAGCCTCCCAGAGAACTAGAATTATAGGCATGGGCCACCACCCCTAGCCGATACATTTTATTTTTAAAATGGAAGGATATATATGAAACTGGTTATTGGTTTGTTGTGGGAAGAGGATTGGATGGCTGGAGGACAGGGGTATGAAGGGGAGCCTGCATCTTACTCTATACCCTTTTGTATTATTATAGTTTTAAAAACTGTATTATCTTTTTTTTTTTTTTTTGAGACAGAGTCTCACTATGTCACCCTTGGTAGAATGCTGTCATGTCACAGCTCACAGCAACCTCAGACTCTTGGGCTTAAGCAATTCTCTTGCCTCAGCCTCCCAAGTAGCAGGGACTACAGGTGTCCACCACAACACCTGGCTATTTTGTTGTTGTTGTCATTGTTGTTTAGCAGGCCTGGCCGGGTTCTAACCTGCCAGCCCTAGTGTATGTGGTCGGCACCCTAACCATTGAGCTATAGGCACCAAGCCTCTATTTTTTTTTTTTTTTTTTTGAGACAGAGTCTTATTTTGTTGCCCTTAGAAGAGTGCAATGGCATCATAGCTCACAGCAACCTCAAATTCTTGAGCTTAAGCAGTCCTCTTGCCTCAGCATCCTAAGTAACTGGGACTACAGGTGTCCACCACAACATCCGGCTATAGGATCTCACTCTTGTTCAGGCTGGTCTCGAACCTGTGAGCTCAAACAATCCCCCAGAGTGCTGGGATTATAGGTGTGAGCCACTGCGTCCGGCCTGTATTATCTATTTTGATAAATATTTCATTAAACAGTACACACATGTGGCTTGGCGCCTGTGACTCAACGGGCTGAGGTGCCAGCCACATACACCTGAGCTGGCGTGTTCGAATCCAGCCTGGGCGCCAAACAGCAATGACGGCTGCAACCAAAAAATGGCTGGGCATTGTGGCGGGCGCCTGTAGTCCCAGCTACTTGGGAGGCAGAGGCAAGAGACTCCCTTGAGCCCAGGAATTGGAGGTTGCTGTGAGCTGTGATGCCACAGCACTCTAGCCAGGACAACAGCTTGAGGCTCTGTCTCAAAAAAAAAAAAAATACAAAAAAACAGTACACACATGTGTAACATATTCATTACGACTCCTGGCCAGCACGTAGTAGGTACTTAATAAAAAGCTAGCTCCCTTCTGTTCCTCCTATCCCAGAGCATGCATTAATGTTTTGTAAATGTTTACCCAACCATCTCCCTTTTACACTGTGACCTTTAATTAAGAAGCACCACAAGTGTTAGGTAAATGACTGAGTGATTAATATCACAGAGGGGAAGATGTTTTCAAGCTTTCATGTAGGTGAAGTCAAGGGCCTCTTTTGCTCCAGGAGGCAGGGAAAGAGTGTCTTGTGCCTGGGTGAAGACGGGGGTAGAGATTTTAAGGGGAGGCTGGGGTGGGAAAAAGGGACAGAGCTGGTCTGAGTGTAGTGACTACCGTGTAAGCACAGAGCTGCCTAGCTGGCCCTCAGCCTTACTCAGTCCTGTACTAAGGAGAATGGGAACGCTCTTTAGTCCCTGAGACCATGATTGGGAACTTGAACTCAGGGCTCAAGGACTACCTGGAGATCCCCACTCCTTCAGGCTCAGGCTCCACAGCCCCCAAACCCAAGGAGGTGGGGCCCTCCTTTGCCCTCTTCTTCCTGGTCTCTGGTTAGAGACCTGTGATCACCTCATCCGGTGATTCCACATGGCATCCAGGGCTCTTTGTGAATGCAGCAGGATATGTGAGCCTGGGCTCTCAAACACTGGGCGATGGGGACGGCGAGGAGGTGGTACCACAGCATCTGCCACCTGGCACACCCTCACATTCTTCAGAGATACACTTCAGGCTGGAAGCTGTCTGAAACTCAGGGGTCAGAATTTGGGAGCTGTCCTTAGATAAAGCACCCCTGGGCCCTGACCCACACACCTCCACTGCCGCCACTCCTGACACTATGTGGCAGGCGTTTCACATGCACAATCCCATTTAATCCTCACAAAGACCCAGGAAGGTCTTTAAAAATAATTGTTTTTTCAAGAGATGGAAACCATGGCTCCAAGAAGTTAAGACACTTCCTAGGGTCACAAAACTCACAAAGGGCTGGGCCAGGATTGGAAGCCAGCCCTGCCTGCCTGCACAGACCTGCATGCCTAGCCACAACCGGGCTTTCCCTGTGCCCTGCTCTGAGCCTTTCTCCCACCTTGCTCTCAACAAGTGCCAGGAGCCTGGCCTTGAAGACCTGCCCTTCTCTGTGGCCTTGACTTCCTACTGCTGAACTTCCCCAGAGCTGTCCCACCTGCCTCTCAGCTCTGTACCTCCCTCCCAGTCCACTCAGCTGCCCGAAGGTCCAGGAGGACCCCCGTGTGTGAGGACACTGGTGGGCAGAGGGCCCCGTGCCTCTCGGCTGGGCCCAGGGCTGAGCGCCCTGGGGAGGTGGCCGCAGTGCACAGTGCTGATCCTAACTGAGCTTGCCAGTCCAGCTTTTCTCATGGCTCCCACACAATGGTCTGCTTTGTGCCCACCTGCCGATAATGCTTAATTAGGCGAGGAGTTGATTAATTTGAGGTAATTGACAGCTAATTAGAGCCCCACAGGCTCATTAACTTGACATCTTGTCTTAGTGAATTGGCTGAGTGGGTCAGGTGATGGAAGCCGTTGCTTCTCCCTCCCCAGCTCTCCTTAGCCCCATATGCTGAGGTGATCACCTGGGGGAGGGCTGGGCAGACCCAGCCGTTCAGGTGGGGCAACCCTAAAGCCAAGAACAGAGGAAACAAAAGCAGAGAAGGAGGAAGGGTCTGAATGGAGGTGTCTGCTTTGACCCTAGGAAGGAAGGAGGGCTCATGGGCACTGGGGCAAAGACACCCAAGAGAGATGGGGATGTTAACTGGGCAAGGGGAAAACCTGGTGTCCATGTAGGAAGACACTAAGTGGTCTGGTAGGTGGGAAGCCTACCAACAATAAGGCTTTGCAGTCACACAGACCTGGGGTTGGATCCCAGTTCTGCTACTAACCAGCTAGGTAATGGTGACCACGTTGGTTAATGTCTAAACCTCAGGCTTCTAATCTGTAAAATGGGAATAATAATAATGGTACCTACCTCATGAGGTTGTAAAGAGTCCTTGAAACACTGAAGAAAAGGATTTAGATCCATACCTGGGGGCCTAGTGAGTACTCAACTAAATGCTAATTATTCTTGGTGGCAGGAAGAGTGACATGAAAAGATCATAGAATGGGTTGTGGGGAGGCAACAGAAGTCCCCTCTCAAGAGGAGCCACTATTATCCTGCAGGAAACCTGCATGCCTGATCACAGCAGCCTGGTGGATCATTGTTACAACCTCTTTAAGGGACAATTCAGAAATAAATAGTAAAATGAAAAATGCACATGGCCTTTTACCCAGCAATTCCCCCACTAGGAATATATTCTATAGATATTTTTGTGTATGAATAAAGATCTAAATACAAGGAAGGACATTTGTTCATCACAATATCATTTGTACTAGCAGAAGACTGGAAACAATCTGTCCATCATAGGGACTGGCTACATAAAGGATGGTACATTCAAACAAGTAGAATAGTGTGTAGCTGTTAAATGTTTGTGTACCAATATAAACAAGATCCAAAAGAAGTGACATAGAAAAAAAGCAAGGTACAGAACAGGTGCACCTCCCACAAACTGAATGAGTGACCTGAGGGTTAAGAGATGGCAAGGAGACATGTTTTCCACAATCTGCTCATTTAAAAAATGGTTTGTACAAAGATATTTAAAAATTAAAAAGCAATAGAACATTTTTTTTAAAGGAAATCTTGAAATATGAATATATAGGCAGAGTGGCTCTGGTTGAATTAAGGGTGGGAGCCCAGTTCTTCCTCCCCTCACCTAAAGGCTTCAAGAGGGTTTGAAGATCATTTAGAGCAGTGGTTCTCAACCTATGGGTCGCAACCAATGAAAATATATCCTGCATATCAGATATTTACATTACAATTCATAACATTAGCAAAATTACAGTTACGAAATAGTAATGAAAACAATTTTACGGTTGGAGGTCATCAGAACATGAGGAACTGTATTAAAGGGTCGCAGCATAAGGAAGTTTGAGAACCACTGATCTAGAGTCTATGGCTATCCAATAGAACTTTCTTTCTTTCCTTTCTTTTTATTTCTTGAGACAAGAGTTTCACTATGTTGCCCAGTAGAGTGCTGTGGCGTCACAGCTCACAGCAACCTCAAACTCTTGGGCTTAAGCAATTCTCTTGCCTCAGCCTCCCAAGCAGCTGGGACTACAGGTGCCTGCCACAACACCTGGCTATTTTTTGGCTGCAGTTATCATTGTTGTTAGGCAGGCCCGGACCAGGTTCGAACCCACCAGCTCTGGTGTATGTGGATTACGCCCTAGCCACTGAGTTATAGGTGCCAAGTCTCTTTCCTTCCTTCCTTCCTTCCTTCCTTCCTTCCTTCCTTCCTTCCTTCCTTCCTTCCTTCCTTCCTTCCTTTTCTTCCTTCCTTCTTTCCTTCCTTCCTTCTTTCCTCCCTCCCTCCCTCCCTCCCTCTCTCCCTTCCTTCCTTCCCTGCCTCCCTCCCTCCCTCCCTCCCTCCCTCCCTTCCTTCCTTCCAGTGTTCTTTCCTGATTTCAGTATCAATGTGGTACTGGATTCGTAGTAGAAGTTGGGGAGAATTCCCTCCTCAATTTTATAAAATATTTTTTGCAGAACAGGTACCAACTCTTCTTCATAGGTCTGATAAAATTTGACTGTGAATCCATCTGCTACTGAAATTTTTTGGGTTATGTCGTTGGGAAAATATTTATTGCTGTCTCAATCTTATTGCTTGTTATTGATCTGTTCAGGAGTTCTAGTTCTTACTGATTGGCTCTTTGGAAGTTGTGTATTTATAAAATGTGTCCATTTCCTCTACCTTTTCAAATTTAGGTGCACAGAGATCTGTTCTAGAATCCCAATCCAATTTAAGGTCAGTATTTCTTTATTTTCTGCTTGGATGATTTATCCAGTTATGTCAGTGGGATGTTGAAGTCTCTGGCAACTACTATGCTGCTGATTACCTATTGCTTAGATCTAGTAGGGTTAGCTCCTGTGTTAGGTGCATAAATATTTAGTATTGTTATGTCTTCTTGTTGAATTGTTTCCTTTAGCATTATATAACAACCATCTTTGTCTTCCTTCACTATTATTGATATCAATTTTATCTGATGTAAGAATGGCTATACCTGCTTTGTTTTGGTTTCATTTTGCATGGAATATATTTTCTATTCCTCAACCTTGAGTCTATAAAATTATTTGTGGGTTAGATCTGTGTATTGTTTACTGTTTATGTTCTGGCATAGAAGATACTTAGGTTGTATTTTTATATCCATTTAGCCAGCCTATGTATCTTGAGTGAGGAATTTAAACCATTCATGTTAATTGATAAGATGTTCATGTGGCATGTTGTTCTGTTCATTTGGTTAGGTAGTGCTTTATTGATTTTTGTCTCTTGTATTTATTTTGTATTAGCTTTGAACTTTGGCTTTGAGTGGATTTTACATGCTGAGTGACTACTGTGCTGATCCATGTTATAATGAAGTTCTGAGTTTTTCCTGCTGGGCAGGTCTGGTCTTGACAAATTCTTTCAGGGTTTGCTTGGCTGAAAGGCTTTTATATCTTTTTTGTTTATGAAACAAATTTTTGCAGGATACAAAATTATGTACAGTAGTTTTTATGTTTATGAAGACTGCAAATGGGACTCTACACCCCCTGGTTTGTGAGTTCTCCATTGATAGGCTTGCAGTTAGCCTGACAAGATTTCCTGTGTAAGTCATTTGGAGTTTTTTACAGCTCACAGAAATTCCTTCTTCCTGTTGACTTGGTCCAATCTGATAACTATGTGTCTTGGTGATTGTCTTTTTGAGATAAGTTTCCCATGTTTTCATTGAGCTTCTTGTATTTGGATGTCTAAATCTCTAGTAAAACCAGTGTGTCCTTCTCTGCGGAGGTGGGTGGGGGAGTGAGGCTGAATGGTGCTGGGTGCACAGAGCATGTCCTAGGGTTCCACAACAGCAAGTCCGATAGCTGTTTTTGACAGTGTTCAAGGTCCTGCTCCCAATTTCTGGGAAAGCCAGGAGGGAGGGGCTGAAATAACTCCATGCTCCTGAAAGTCTGCTGATGGATATGGAGCCATCTGGGATTGATAATCTGGTTGTCCAGTTGTTAAAACTCCCCTGGCTGGCTTGTCTCCCCTGCTGGACTATGATGCAGAAAACATCTGCTCACATGTTTGCTTGCTAGGGATCAGGGGGCTCTTCCTCTCTATAGGAGTCACCCTACTCTGTCAGGGTGGTTTTCCTATAGAGAAGAAGGGGCACCCTCCCTGCTCTCTTCCTTTTGGAACCCTATTATCTTGTTGGTTCTTTCCACGTGGACCTACTCTTCCCCTGAGTCCAAATCCCATTCCTCCTCCACCCACTTGAGTGGGTCTGGGAAGCACAGGGTCTAGCCTGCTTTTCTAACCTGCTGGAATGTTACTCAGTAAAATGCCAACAGGCAGAGCACTCCCACATCAGAAATGTAGGCACCTGTGGCAACTCATCCTTTCCAGAGGATCCACCTCACTCCAGCAGGTAAGTTTTCCTGTGGTGGTGATGGTGTTGTTGTTTCAGGGACTCTCTCAGCTTGAAGCATCTCAGCACCCTAAAGTTTTTCTCATCTATGTGTCTGTGTGGGCTTCCTCTCACTCAAGTCCAGAACCCACACCTTTGCTCTGTATCCCCAAGACTGCTTAAGTCTTGGTAGGGAAGTGCCAAGATCCACTTGACTGATGCACTGATGCACAAATCCTCAAAATGCCAGCAGGCAGGGAGATCCCAAATTCAGCATTCTGGGTAGGTACACTACAGGTTCTCAGGTTAAAAGGCATGAGAACCCACACTCCATGGGAATCTTGGTCTCAACAGTGCTTACTGGGGTGAAGTGGCAACTGGCTAAAGTCTTGGCTCAGACTGAACTCCATCTTGCAGTGGCTGGGGCAGAGGAGGAAGCTTCTGAGAAGAACGCGAGCAAGCTCTCTGGCTTCACATGGTACTCTTCTTTTAGGGTAGCCCCACGTTGAAAGACCAAGTTCTGGGTTAATGCAAGTTCTTCCCCCTATTCCATGCTGCTCCCATGCCTGGTCTCATGGAGGTGGAAGAGCCGCCAAGAAACTTAGTAACCTACTGGACCAAAGGCTTGTGCAGGGGAGAGAAGGATCCCCTCTTACCTTTTGGCAAGGCTTCTTTCCAGCTTCTCTTAGTTTGATCCCCAATTGATATCTTTTCTCTTTCCTCTTGTTCCTTCTCTGCTTTGTAATTTTCTTCCGTAGGGTCCTTAACAGGCTCCAGCATTCTATGTGACCTACAGCTGATCTGAATCTTTTCAGCCTTCTTTATCTAAATCCATTCTTTTTACCCACATGGTCTGACAAGCAATGTCTCTAATTAGCTGTCTTGCCCCTCCATATATGGTACGTTTCAAAACAGATTATGAAATGCAGACTAGGTAAATAATAGTGTATATATTTCATTGTTTGATTTTCCAGTTCTTTATTAGTAGAGGAATAATTAACCACTTTTTTTGTGGAATGATTTTTCATAACCTCTTTATATTTTTCTATTAGAATGTAGAAATTTTTAACTTGAAACAATACTTTAAATACTATGAATACTTGAGTTTTGCCATATATTTAAAAATTACTCAGTGATATTTTAGTTTTATGTCATTCTGTGACATAAGGAATTCTAAATATTATGATATAAATGTTGACTATACTTATTTTCCTTATATATCTCTACTTTGGTATTATGGTTAAAATATTTTACTCTTACACATTTTGATGATGATGATGATTATTATTATTTTGAAACAGAGTCTCACTATGTCACCTTCAGTAGTAGAGTGCTGTGGTGTCACAGCTCCCAGCATCCTCAAACTCTTGGGCTTAAACAATTCTCTTGCCTCAGCTTCCCAAGTAGTTGGGACTACAGGTGCTCGCCACAACACATGGCTATTCATTTTTATTATTATTAACAAGTATTTTATTCTAATACTTTTATGATTCCATTTTCATCCATGAAAATTTAATTAATTTGAACTGAGTTTTTGTGTAAAGAATAAATAAAATGTTTAGTTTGTATATTAGTATTCAAAAAAATCATCATTTCTCTACTTACAAGAATTGTAAGTTAATTTGTTGTGAAATAAATTAATCTTCTATATACTACATGAATGTTATTTATATGGTGGTTTTGGTTTAAAGAGAATGTAGAACCACTTTTCAGTTCTAGTATGTAGCTGAGTCAATGAAATTGCCCTGATCTCTTGTCCTGTAGGTTACTAGTGGTCATTTTTTTTTCATTTTGTGTATATGAATTCAGTCTTTGCTAAATTTAACTAACATAAAAATTAACTAACAAAAAAATTAAAAGAAGGAATGAAAAAGAGAAAGTTCTGGCTTTCATAACCAAACTGTGGAAAGGTATTGTACTCAGCTGGATAGTGCCCTCTAAAAATATATGTTCATGTTCTGATCCTTGCAACATCTGCATGTTACCTTGTTTTGAAAGAAAGATTTTCCTCAAATGTGACTAAGTTAGGAATCTTAAGAGGAGGAACTTACTCTAGATCATTCCGAGAAAGGACTTTAAATGCAGACACATGTATCCTTGTGAGGGAAAGAAAGAGAGAGAGATCTTGAACAAACCAACATTGACGTAAGGAAAGATACCACAATTTGTTGAACATGAGCTACATACCTACTCCTTTGAACAAAGAAGCAGCACTTGTGATTATGTAGTTTACGAAAAAATAGAGAAGGTTTTATAAACAGATAAAATTAAATAACTATCTACTCTAGCCATCATTTTATTCTGGACACCCACATATCTCTATAGTAATATCATTAAAGCCTTCAAAATGCTGAGCTTCTTATTCAAGGTGACTCTTTCTCTGCCACTCACAACTCTTTTGACCAGAAAACAGCACCAAAATTTCTATAACCAATAGGTAGGTCTGACTGGATGTTTGATCTCTGTTATACGTTGTGAAAATGACAAAGATGGATTATTTTAGCAGCTGTCATGGCTTCCTTTCATTGAGGGCATGGCAAATGTCCTATTCCAGAGTCTCAATGTGCTTCAGTGAACGTCCATCTAAGTTCTCCCAAACAAGTTTAAAAAATAAAATTATTTTCTACAATTGGCTTCTATGTCATGTTAAGTTTTTAGGCTTAGTGAATAAAGTAATGTCAAGTTTTGAAGGCCTGTTTATTTCAAGCGATATTTTTATGATTGATCCACTGATACTATCCAAATAGTTAATTAATTAATTTATTTATTTATTTATTGTTTTGGAGACAGAGTCTCACTATGTCACACTTGGTAGAATGCCATGGCATCACAGATCACAGCAACCTCAAACTCTTAGGCTCAAGAAATTCTCTTGCCTTAGCCTCCCAAGTATCTGGGACCATAGGCACCTGCCACAACACCTGGCTTGTTGTTTTTTTTTTAAATAATTTTATTGAATCATAATTGTGTACATTGGTGCAATGATAGGGCACAATGTGCTTCATATACAATCAGAAATATTTCGATTGTACTGTTACAGATAGCCTTCATGGCATTTTCTTGATCACTATATAAAGACATTGATACTCTGCCTTTAATAAGTTCCACCAGTACCCTGCTAAGATGCACCGTAGGTGTGATCCCACTAATTGCCCTCCCTCCACCCATCCACCCCCTTCCCCTCCCCTCCCGTTACCATTTCCCTATGTGCTATAAATTTTGTTGTAGTTTTCACTGTTGTTTGGTAGGACTGGGCTAGGTTCGAATCCCCCAGTCTGGGTGTATGTTGCCTGTGCCCTACCTGCTGAGCTACAGGTGCCTAGCCAATATTATTTGAATATTTTATCTTCCTCAGGATTAGATTATGGCTTGCCTCTTTCTACCTCTATCAGACTCTCATGGAGTTACGTTACATTGGTATATATGAAAAAAAAAATTCTCTGAGATACTTCAAGAATGATGGACTGCATGTAAATAACTGCTGGAATTCCAATTAAATAAAATCCTAAGAGATCTAGATATAATATACAAACACAAATTTGAGGATGATATTGGTCATTATCACCAATTATGCTAAGTGTCATACCCAATATTACATCATTATGATGTGGAGAAAATACAATATAAGAAAGGTAATATTTTAATATATATACATAATCGATTATAAGAAGAAACAAAGAACAATATGTAAATCATAAGGATGGGATGGATTGCAGTATTAAGTGACAAATAAAATTTTGTTTCCAATTTTGCTGTCTAGCAGCAAATTTTACATTTCAAAGGTGAACTAGTCAAAATTGGATAAATTTCATGCTTCACATAAACTACAGTGATGATTTCAGAGATCTAGAGAAAAGTCATATAACATTATGAGATACACTTAGTAGGCGAGAGAAATGACATACTAAAGGCAGAAGTTGAATTACCTGTGTGTGAAACAGCCTAAAACATTAGCTTTGAATTTGATGTGCCCAAAATACAAAATTAAATGTAATAATAAATCTGAGAAAGCATTCTCTACATTTTTCAAGAGGAGGAATGACAGAATAGCATGTGACTTTTTAAGGGAGATATAATAAGATTCTTGAATTATGTGGCATATTATCGAATACAGGGGTGAACACACATAAACAAAGCTAGCAGGTGATGAAAGGAATGACTTTTCATGGTCAAAAATTAACTTTTAGCTACATTTAACAAATTTGTGTTTCCCAGAAAAAAATCATGCCCACAAATGAGAAAAGCAAATGAACTATGTGCCCAAGGGAGTGGCTAGAATAAAGAAACTTGTGTTTTTATCAGCTTAATTTTAGATATGACACAAATTTTTATAATGATGTGACATACAGAATTATACAAAAAGTATATACCTGAATAATTAGGCCTTTAGGTATAAAATAATGTTTAGCACTTCCATTTTTGTTCAGTGGAATTTACTGCTGAATTTTTTAGGGACACACAGAAGGTCAAACTATTTGGTTTGTTTCATCCAAATTCAGTTCCAGAATAGATAGATGGCTCCACTTACACGTGTTAAATGGTCAGGTTTAAGCTAAGGATATTCAATCCATTTGTTGAGTATTTTCAAATATCAAAATTTTGGTTTCAGGCAACCAAACAATTAATTAAATGACTCATTTTTAATCTAGTCTAATTCTCTCATATTCTAAAAATCGAGGGTTGGGAAACTATGATCCACAGGTGAAGTATGATCCACAGGTCGAATCTGGACTGCTGCTTATATTGGTAAATGAATTGTCATTGGGCACAGCCATACCCACTTATTTATGCATTATTTATTTCTTCTTTCTTATATAATAGCATAATTAGGTAGTTGCAAAAGAAATTACACTCCACAAAACCAAAAATATTGGTCCTTTACAGAAGTTTATAACCCTCAGTCTATATGTAGTACTTTGCAAATATTTTCTTGGAGTCTCATAATAAGTAAAGTAACATAATGATGAAAGTTAGCATATATGTCCTATATTAAAATGTCAAATCCCCTGGCCACTGGAGCATGTGTAAAAAATGGCATTCGAAATGATTATAAAAGACAATTCAGGATTGGTATGTTGGTAATCAAGAAAAGTAAACTGTTATTCAGGAAAACACTTTAAACTAGGTGTTATTGAAAACTCAAAGACACGGAACCAAACCAGGTATGACCTCTTCTGACCTCGAGAAAAAAGCTCAGTTTCTTCTGCTCAGCCTTGGGCCTGATTGTGATTAAGAAGTGGCTGGGGATGGTTTATTCTCTTGGGTCACAGCTAAGAAAAGGACAGTTAATCCCACCTACTATGTCACTTTCTTGTATTGCTCACAGTAAATGATTGGTATGGGAACATAGACATTCTGGGTTATCCAAGTTATTTTTGTTAATACAATAACCAAATTGAAGTGATCAGGTAGCAGTTTAATCAATTGTTCATGGATCTATAATCATTGTGAAAACAAATAGAAGCTGATTGACTAGAAAGTGATTGATTTGTTTTGATGATGTCTACAGAGGCAGTATAATCAGTTTCCCAGTTGTTTAAACATAATTCACAGAATTACCTGCCTGAAGTCATTATGCAAACATGATAAAACTATTTTACAATTTCAATTTGCAAAATGCATCAAAGAGGAAAACAAAGATTTTGTTTTAGCAAAAATTATATTGATGAAAAATACACTCTAAAGGATTATGCAATTTTTTAGTGAAATAAAAATTGCATTTAAATAATGATCACAGTTGTGTGTAACATGGCTGCCTTTGGAAATTTTGAGTTTTCATTAATACTACAGAAAATGGTAAATAAAACCTTGTTGGGGCAGGAAGCATAGGATTTAGAGTTAAGAAAAATTAAGAACAAACAAACTTAGGTCGAAATTTCTGTCCCATGTTTTTAGTTTGTGAGATGACCTTTAATTTTTTTTCTCTGTTTATCAGTATCGACCAATATAGAGCACTTTATTAAGTTTACCTTCAGCTTTATGTAGTCTGATATGAAATATATTATTGATAGGTTAATTTTTGCCCTACAACCCATCATGAACTTGTAGTCCCTTGTGCCCTTGACTCCCTCCAGGCACTGAGGCCCCTTCTGAGGGTCCTCCAGAGCATGAGGCCCCTTATGGTTTATAGAGAGAGATAGATATCTTCTTTCTCAAAATGACACAATCTAACCAGGCAGCCTCCATACAATGATCAGTCAATACATTGTATAAAGGACTGGACTCCTTGTGCCAACTCAAGACAATTCTGAAGGACTATTCTGGATTCAGAATTCTATGTAGGGTATTCTGAAGTCTTATTTTGGCATTTTCATGACCCAAATTATCCCTCTGCTCCATCTGGTTTCCTCCCGTCCACACTATATTAATCCTAAGAAAACTCCTATAATAACTTTCATTATGATAATTTCCAGCTCAGAGCACTGCTTTCTATAAGAGTCAGTGCTAGGTTTGGTGTGAGAAGAACATGTTAAGGTGAGATTTTTGAGCCAGGACACCCAAACTCTGCTGGAGATGAAGAAACTGGTGGAGGTAGAGAAGAAATAGCCCCAACCCAAATAACAGCTAATGTGCCTTTGTGGAAACAGAGTGACTGATGTGGCTAGTCACACCCACACACCCTTGGTTTGAGGACCTACCAAGTCATGAAATCAACGTGTCAGCAAAATTTATTGTATGATGGAAGTTGCATACTTGAGATTGAGCATGAGCAGAACCAGAAACCATACATCAGTTATACAAGCAAGTTAGTCAGACTCCTTATCATAGACACTGTTGAATCAACATCTCTGTCTGAGCTCTATGGTCACATGGTAATCTTCTAATGATCAAATATTAAAGGAAAATTAAAAGACCATCAAGTTTGTTTTACTCATCAGGATGCTTAAATAAATGTAAAGAGAATAAATGTAAAGTTCAAGAGACTGAAAGCTGAGATTGAATGGTAGTTGGTAATCAATTCAAGGGCTGAAATAGAAATGGCCTGACATTAATATGTGTATATTATACACACACACACACACGCATATATATAGAGAGAGATTTGTTTGTAGACATCAGTGAACTTGAAACTGGGGGCTAAAATGCCTATGGAAAGGAAAACAGTAAGATGAGTCCTGTATTCAGTGTTGTACTGCAAAACAAAAGAAAGATGGACCAATCTTTAAATAGTGTCATAACGTGGTGGTAGAAAATTGAAATTTAGGGATAAGCTTTAAATTTTGGTTTTTGTACCAAATCCCTTGAAGATAGAAATTTATTCCAATTAAGAACTAAAATTATATTTTTGCACATTAGCACTATTTTCTGATCAGTCAGATTCATTTTCTGCTGCAATACAATTTCACTGCATGCCTGAAGTACTCTGTATACCAAATACAAACTTGTATAAGAAAAAATGAGACCAGAAAAACCAGCACCACTACAGATAACCCTGTCAGTCAGGTCATTGATCAGCCTAGATATCCTTATCATCCAGATTGTTTTGATATGTACCAGTCCATGTGGTTCTGTGTTTATTTTTTTCTGGTCTGACGTTTTTGTCTGACTCTGACTGTTACATTGGCTTCCAATACTGTTGGGATTGTCATTTTAGATGTTTTAAATATTATTCTTTCTTTGCTTTGGAGATGTGGTCTAAAGAAACTGGATAAGAGGCATGCAAAGCTGGTTGGTCCTATGAATATTGGACAAGCAATAGGCAAAATGCACCTCTTACTTGCAACTAAAGTATATTGCATTGTATGGAATAGATATTCATTGATATCAGTATTCATTCTGAACTTACTCAAATTAGGGTGAGTACCCTGAGTTCCCCGTGTGATTCACCTAACAGTACATTTTAGTGTTTGGAAACTGCATTCCCCAGAATCTCTTGCTATCAGTTTTGGGCACGTAAGCAAAAGTGCTAAGTTCATTTTAGGATCATATTTACAAAGAGGAAGCTGCTTCCCTCCTACTTCCTTCTTCTCTTTTTTGATGTCTAGGAAATAAATAAACCTAGAAATAGAACCTATCTGTATAGGTTCTAAAGTATAGAACAAATCCTTGCAATTCTATCTCCACTGTACTCACAGGAGTTATTTTTGTTTGTTTAAACCATATACATATAATCAACCCTATAAATAAATTGATATATGAAGAGAAAATAGCAGGTGCTGTGTTACGAGTTGGCACCTGAGTGGGTTGCTCATCTCAGCCCTAGAAGTCAAGGGCATTAAAGATGTTCTTCAGGAGTTAGGTGAGGGGTACCTGATATAAATAGAGGCACGAATTCAACGGAAAGCCTAAAGTAATAGGAAAACTGAGAAGAAGCAATAGCAACTGGAGAAATAGGCAAAAATTTAAATACATGACCCGGGCTGTGGCCACTTTCTATGAACTCCAAATTAGAATGGCCTGAACAATTTAACCTGACGTACATGTTTACTTTTGGGTTTTTCATCCATTTAGATTTCCCATCCAGATTCCTTATTTTTTTCTCAGAGTTCACCTGGGAGCTGTGACACAGAGCCATGGAGAGAAGGTGTTTGTAGTAAGTTGTTGATATTTATGTGCTTCAGAGTTTCTCAGACTTAATTAGGAGTCATCTCTTCTTCTCCTACTGCTACTAGACTCATTGACTTTCAGTTTTTTCTTCTGTAAATGAGAATAATGATACTTACTAAAGAGAATAAATGTAAAGTTGAAATGAATAAAAAAATATCTGAAGGGATGAGCATAGCCTCTGGTACATAGGAAAGATGCCTTTAAACACTTTGTTGTTATGATGTGTTATTGACAACAAAACCAGAAGTGCTGCCCACCTTACTTCAAAACCAAAAATCTGTTATTAAAACATCTTCATGTGGGACCATTATCATTTTCCCTTTTTTTGTGGGATCCCAGCACAGTAGAGAGAAAAATATGCACTAGAAATAGAAACAGTGAGAAGCTTGCCTTTATTTTCTTACCTCATAGTGACTATTGACACAAAGACAATTTTAGTGCGGAAACTTGAAAGTCTTTTCTCTAGACTAATTCTCCCATGCAGCATGCTGTAATCCTTCTCTATTTTCAAGTCACAATTTAATATGGGTCAGGGATTTTAATGACAATAAATTAATGAAGAAAGACCACAAGTCTCCCTGCTTTGCTTACTAAGCTTTGAATTTAGAAAATAGCCTTCTGCGTGTATACTAGAATTACTGTAGACAGATTTTCCAGTACACAGAAACCTCATGTTTAGAAGTATTCAGCTGCATGGTTTTAAGTTCTAGGAACATTAAATGAGATAGGTAGAGCATTCCTAAAGAAAGTAATGAATTACCAGAGCTGAAATTTAACACGCGTTCAACACCTAATCGGTTGAATTAGAGCCACTTTCTAAGAGAGTTAATCAATTCTCTAGCTTTAGCTGTCCCAATGCTTCTGAAATTTGCTGATGTTATCATTACGTTGGAAGGAGACACTTTGCATTTTAATAGAAGCATTTCTTTTAGGACCATAGTGGTACAACAGAGAGCAAGCATTAAAAAATGCATTTTCTGCAAAATGAGGGCTTTACCAGGACAAGATATCCTTATCTGCATAATAGAATGAAATAATACATCAGTCAAACATTGTGACTTCCTAAAGGTCTGTATGGTAGACAATGTTCCTGAGTATCTGGCATAGACTAGGATTTTAGTGAACATTGTTTAGCATGTATTGGGGGAGACAGCCTTTTGTTTTAAGTTACCATGTTAATGGTAATACAGTGGTCTATGTTGACTAAACATCTATGTGCAGTAGGTTGCCTTCTGTAATATAAAGACCTCAGAAAAAAATTTTCCTTACCCCAATGTACCTTTTTCATTAAAGTTCTCATGTTAAATTATCACTAATATATCCTGTGACAAAATGGCAAAAGAAAGCCATTTTTAGCTTAAGAAATACACACATACTCATATACATATATACACACACAACTACCTGTCATAGAACTAAGCATGAAATTAGTACGAAATTAACAGATGTAGAAATATTAATTTATTTACTTCGTATGTCAATACTATACTGTACTAATATTATTACCAATCACTAATAGCTACTTTGATATAAGTGAATCATTCATTCAAGTAGGGTCTTGAAAGTGCTTGGAATTCAATGCTAAGAAGCTATTTTAGAAAACTAGGTATATCTAGATGTTAAGTACTTGAATAAGTAAGTAATTAATGATTTATAATAAGAGGAAATCATATGCATGTTATATTATATGCATTATAATATGTTCAAGAGGTGATGAACAAAAGTGCTTCAAGATAAAATGTATTGAGTTTGTATAAATGTCTTCAGATTTACAGACTGTACTTTAAAATATCATTTCCTTTAATCAGTTTATATGCTACACCCCCACATAACTATGGAAGCACTATGAGGGAATACTGGGCCAGGTTGTAGCTCTTGGAATCCCATTTTAAAATTCATGCAATTATGGATTTTTAAAAGTTTAATATCCTTATTTGTTTGTATGATTTAATCTTTCTTCTTTATGCTATATTGTTGTTCATGCCCAAATTTATGCACAAGAGCCCTGCAATGACTAACATGGTCTTTACTTGAGTTTTAATTATACCCCTTGATATTATTTTGAGATTGCTGAAATTTTCAAAGATGTATAGAGGAAAATCTGTTCTCTAGCAATAACACCATAGAACGATATTTAAACCTCTTTCATCTCATGGCACACTTGAACCTATAGCTCAACTTCCATGGTACACTTAAATTATATTAATCAAAAAAATTCTCAGAAAAAGAATATAGCTTTTTGATTTATTTATTAACATGGACAAAATGAGCCATCATGGCCAAAACATAAAACAGAGCAACATATTATAATTTGTAAAAAAAGTTAATTAAAATTTTAAAAATGTTATTTGTAATTATTTTTGCTTACTATAATTTAATAATTAATGAGATACCTGAGTGTGACGTTTTAAAAAATATCTTCTTTGTAAGGTCGAATTTGGGAGTGGCATACTCTTAAACCTTCTTCCAAGATGTCTAGCCATGATTCACTTTGTTTTTAGTATGAGTCCTTGAAGAAAGTCTCACTTCACTCAGATATAATGTTAAAATGGAAGAAGTATTTCTATTTGCCTTTTTGGTAAGTTTTGGAAATTCACCTGGAGAGATAACCAACAGGCTGTAAAATCTTTTGCTGATCCTGTCATTTCTTATTTTGTTGACTCTTCCTCTTCTGTAACATTTAAAGTTGCTCCTATACATGTACTTAAAATAAAAGGCTGTCTCCCCCAATACAGAGATGTTATCTCAAATGTAGGTGCAGGAAAATATTTTTCAAAACTTGTGTACAATAAATCTAACGTGAATAAATGTGTGTGAGAAGACTTTTATCTAATCTCCAATTTTCACTACTTCAAATATTTCTACTGTATTTTCTCTTTTAATCCATTCCTTGCAGAGCAGCAATCTTTTTCTGAAAGCAAGAAATTTATCTGTGGATAGAAGAATATTTTCATGATTGTCCTGCATACTCTTATTAAAAACATTCAAACATTGAAAGAAATCTGCAAGAAATGCAACATTATCACACCAAACCTTATCACAAAGTAAATCCCCTAGTTCAGAATGTTACATTTTTTTTAAAGATTAATACTTCTCTTAATTCATAAAATCTTGATAGAACTCTTCTTTGAGATAACCATCTCACTTCTGTATGCAAAGGAGCTGCGTATGAGAAGCATCCATTTAGGAACATAATTCTGTCTATCACCTTGATTGCAATGGCCTGCTCTTTATATGATTAATCATTTTAATAGTATTGTCTAGGACCTTTTGTAATTCAAGATCTAATGATTTTGATACTAGCACTTCTCTGTGTAGAAAATAGTATGTAAGAATAATTTTTTTTTTTTTGTGGAAGTGTGACAAATCCTTTTATACTTCTGCACGTAGATGGGGCTCCCTCCTTACAAATACTTATGCAGGGAATCCCAAGACAAGTTATTAGAATTAAAGTAATTATTGAGCAAATTGAAAATATCTTGACACTTTGTTGTTGTTTGGAGGAGTCAAGAAAATAAAAACTGCTCTATGATTTCCTCATTATAGACAAATCAATTGAATGCTAAAAATTGGGGTTTACCACTGATACCAGTAGATTCTTACAACTGAATTGCAAACAGATTTTCTTCTTTGAGGTGAGATTTTACTTGAAATCCTATGTTTTCAGATAAATCCTTAACACACTGAGAAATTGCATTATCTGAAAGCTGAATTTATAAAATTTCCATTTCGTATTTTTTCCCAAACTTTGTTTTTACAATTTCATGGTAGGATGGTAAAATAATGGATTCTACAATTGTATGAGATTTCATTGTACAAACTATGATTTCTGCAACTACAGAACACCTTTTGTGCTTTATCTGACATAATGGCATATTTGGTTTGAATTGTTGCTTGTTTAGAATTACTGAGTGCAAGTCTTTCGAAATATTCCACTGGCTTTTCAGATAAGTGGAAATGTCTGGATTGTAAATTCTGTTTAATTTGCTAGGAACCGTATCTTCGTTTGCCAATGTTGTGCCACAAATTATGCATGTGGGACCTGGTGGATTTCCTTTATTACATATGAAACTGAATGATAAATCATTTTCATTATATTGATGACTAATAGTTTTTAATTTAGTTGTGGATATACTAGATAAAGCAGTATTGATGCACTAGCATCGTCTTCTGATTTTTGTTTTTTTACTAAAATCATGTCTATTTTAACTGAATTCTTTGTAATGAAAATAAAAAATGCCAAGTTTAAAATAATATAAACAAATAAGCAACTCATACTTTTATTTATTTTTTTTTTGGCCAGGGCTGGGTTTGAACCCGCCACCTCTGGCAGATGGGGCCGGCACCTTACTCACTGAGCCATAGGGGCTGGCACCTTACTCACTGAGCCATAGGCGCCGCCCCACAACTCATACTTTTAAAAAGAAATACAGGTGTTAAATAAGCATACTTGGAAAATTTTCAAAACTAAGATTTGTAAGCTACTTGTGTCCAAATCTAAACAATTATACCACACTACAATATACTAACAATAACATCCCAAATAAAAGCACTCTAAGCAACTTGAGATATCCTGATGTCTGGTAGTTGAGTCCTCAAACAGTATGGATTTGGTGCCTGAACATGAATATGAGAATACTTCTTTCCACGAGTCATCTCCTCTGCTTGCTTTCCTAATGGATTTTTTTTTAAAAAAAAAAGATATATCATCATCCTGTGAATGGATTACAGACCATGGTATATGTATACCATGGAGTACTGTTCAGACTGTCTTTAAGAATTAACAAAATTTAAATAAGAATAGCTTATTTAAAATAATTAAAGAAGAAGAATTAAAGAAGAATTTAAATAAGAATAGCTTATTTAAAAGAATTAAATTGTGTTAATTTAATTAAGAATAGCTATACATCCTGTGAGTCCATTATTCCTTAAAAACAAAGAAAATTTTATGAGACCTATGAAGAGAAACTATTTACCTCTTTCGTGTTTACCTGGATGGAGTTGAAACACATTCTTCTTAGTAAAGTTTCACAGGAATGAAAAAACAAGCACACAATGTAGGCAATATTAATATGAACCCAATATACAAACAACTACACATCCACATGAAAGAAAAACACAGTGTAATCTAGCAAGGGGAGAGGGGAAGGCAGTGGGGATTGGTAAACTCTCACCTCATGTGCACAATGTGAGGATGTTCAGCACACCCCCTGGGTGAAGGACTCAACTATAACTTGAACTTCACCTTAGAAATGAAAACAATGTAACCTAAACATTTGTGTCCTCATATTAATCTGGGGGAAAAAAGAACATAAAAAATTATCCAGGTGCCCTGTTCAGTCCCTATGGTACCAGTTACTTGGGAGGATGAGGCAGGAGAATCATTTAAACCCAGGAATTTGAGGTTACTGGGAGCTGGGCTGATGCTGGGACACTCTAGCCTGGACAACTGAGTGAGATTCTGTCTCAAAAAAATAAATTAATAGAAAATAAATAGATATAATCTTTATTTTGTAAGTACAGATTTTTGAGATTCATATATTACTATCACTCTTTTCTCTATTGCAAACCCTACAATTCCATTAATAATCTTCATTTGATATCTGTTCTGAAAGTATGATGTCAATAAATAAAAGAGGAGGCATAGGAAAAAATGAGTGGAGAGGTTTATTGTATCATGCATATTAAAGAAATGAAGGCAGCAGTGGAGATTGAAAAACTTTTAATAGGCAATGCCCATTAGAGATTATAGCTTTTAATATGATTTTTTTACTTCCAGAAAAATTTAGCCCTTTTGAATCCAATGTACCAATAGGAGACCGTTTTCCAGCTGTTACAAACTGGAATAGAATCAGAGTGCATTTACTAGCTTTGTAGGTGTCTATCTATAAGAGAAATTAACAAAAATTTAAATAACAATGGCTATATATCCTGACTACAAGTTCAGGATGCCTTAGAAACAATAAAAATGTTGTGAGATCCATGAAAAGACAGGAAGCAGGATAAGGAAAATATGATATCATACCAGCAGGTTGGTAGAATAGCAAAAATTTAACATTATTTATTTCAGATGAGTAAAAAAATATGTAGAAATATTTTGGCATTCTTGAAGAATGCCAAAAAATAATTTTGTTTAATGAAACAAGGGAAGACCAAAGAAAGAGGCAAAGTAATGTGGGTAAGAAAAGCACAGATTGTGATGAAATACAAAATGCAGAACTATAATTAAAATCCACATTGGGGAAGTAATGGAACAGGATTAACTTTGTGATCTATGCAAACAGTCCTTTGAGGATAGGCTGAAAAGTATAGACATATAAAAGTATAGAAAATATAAAAAAATAGGATTCTATTGCCTGGAACCAATCACCACTAACATTTTCATTTATTTCCTTCCTATTTTTTTTATTACATGTGATATACACATGCTGAACAAATATTTATAATTCTGCTTCGTCACTTATATTTTATCGATGAACTTGTTCCCAAGTTATTAAAATTCTCTAGTAAATATTTATTATACTCATGATATTTTATTAACTAGATGTACTGTAATTTACCATTTATGATGTTTACTGTTAGATATTTAAATCATTTTGTCACTTATATAAGTAAAGCTACCCTATCATCTTTGTATTTAAATGTATGTCTGTATCTCTGATTATTTCATGGCATAGACTTTTAAAAACAGAATCACAAGTTTTAGAAATAGTAATATTCTAAGGCTTTAAATGCATTTTGCAGAGTCTTATTGATAACTTTTCACTCTTAGCAGCAGTATCTAAGATTACTTGTTTCATAGAACTCTTTCCAGCACTATTTATTAATTAATATATACATCAATTTGAGAAATATCAAAAAGCACCTTTTAAAATGTATTTTCTCTGGCAATTATTTCATATTTCTGGCCATTTACTTTCAACTACATATAATTTCTTCACTTGCATACTGTTTAGCTGATCATGTAGCATAGATACCATCATACTATTTTTTATGTGGATGAATATTGTATCTCAGCATTGTTTCCACTACTGCTAGCCTAATCGTTATTAAAACACCATAGCCATAACTGACATTTTCTGTACCTATCACTTTTTGAATATTAGGTTTGTAAGGAGCTAGGAAATCCAGCATTTAAAACAGTGGGGAATTAAATATAGAGAGGGTCTGTTTATCTGTCCATCTACGTAGTATCTTCTTCACACATATAAATGCAAAGCAGTATGTGCTCTGAATTAATTGCGCTCAGGCATATACAGATATGACAGGAAAAAGGAGATATTAGAGCTTCTATTGCCACAGCCAATTTTGTAGAGCAGAGTTTTGAATTTTGGAGAAAGGGTAGGTTAAAGAGTAAGGGATACGATGAGAGGAAAGAATAAGAAGATTAACTTGGGAAAAAGGTTTTAGTTTTGTAAGTACCTGGTGGAACGGAGAGGTAAGAAGAGGTGGACTTGATTTTACTAGAGCTATAAAATTGTTTCAAATTTGGCTTCATAGTTATTTATACTATTTATACGGCACATTCTCTCACAACCCCTCCCCCCCTACTCTAGTAGAAGAAGAGATACAAAGGAGAGAAGGGCATTGACAGATGTATCCTATCAACGCTACTCCGACCCTATCTCCTACTTTATTCAGAGAAACTGTTTTCATTTATTTGCATATAGGGACTTAATGTGCAAGATTTATTTAAACACACATGTGCTTCGTTAAAACAAGTCGAAAAGCTCCACTGAAGTGCTCTGAGGGGCAAGATTATGGAAAGAAGCATGCAGAATAAATGTAGAGCCAAATGTTGGTGAAAACAAAACAAAACAAAAACCTAGCTGCATGGTTCCAGATAGATTTAATTGAAAGGAGCTTGTTACAAAGAGATGAACATTATTCCAAGTGTTTAAAATTAATTAATCACTCATTGCTGGTAAGACACTATTAGTCCAAGATTAAAGTGATAAACTCACTCAGGGGTAATGGCAGTTGGGGTTAAAAGAAAGAGGGAATATATCAAAGGCATTAAGGTAGAAAATCCCAGATTTGTTGAAAGAGAGAAAGGGAAATTTAAAAAGGAACTTAAACATTTCAGACTTCGAGATTACGGGGGGGGGGTGGGGAAATGGAGGATTATTGATGGTATTCCTTTGTAAAAATAAAAGTGCTTGGTTTGGATTTCAACAGCATAAATGTAGTAGTTTGAAGAAATGTTAAGATCATTAGTGAGCCGTTCAGCTGGAGACATAGGGTGGTACAATAGCCCCAACCCAAGAAAGAGTCACCATCACCCCACTACTACCACCCTACACAAAAATCTTGCAGATCTTAACTGGACTTACTGCCTGAAGCACATAGAAGCCAACATCATGGCACAGGCTTTTGAGAAAAGAAAAGTTTTATTGGTAGGCATCGCAAAGCAAACAGGTGAAAACAATCAAAACTGTCCTCCTAGCTGCTGGCTGAGTCAGGTTTTATAAGCCTAGGGTAATGAGGTGCGATCTGATTGGATCATGCCGTGAGGTGATGCTATGGCGGGATCTTATTGGATCCCGGCTGCTGCACGCAGGTGCCCAGTTTCTAACTTGGTCTCTGCTCAGCCAGAAGGATCAGCTTCCGCGGGTGGTTGAGCACTTGGTTCGTCTGGCTATACTCAGGTATAAGTCTGGGACCGGGGTGGGGTGGGAGGTCCCTCCAAGGCATCTGAAAAACAACTCACAGCTTTGTTACATAAAAGTTGAACCAGGTTGGTCTGACAAAGTTAAAATAGAAGCTTCTGATGGATATATTTTCTCAACAAGGGAAACTAAAATGAAATAGAAAGCCTTTAGGTTCTTCCTTGGTGAACAATGGGAAAGAAATAGATCCGTTCAGGTGAAGAACAGAGTCGACCATCAACCCACTACTACCACCCTACACAAAAATCTGGTCTTTTTATTAAAAAACTTGTTTTTGGTTTTGTTCATTTTAGGGTAGAGGAAGAGGAAGGTATTTGCATCAAATCCAAGTTCCTTTGCCTGACTTTCAAATTATTATATAAGATGGTCTTTGCTCTATTTAAACATGTCTTATCTAATACCCAGGGGGCTGCGTCTTACCCATCTTTTCAGAATTGAGAACTGTTCTCATGTTTTACTTTAAGTGAAGACAATAAGCTTCTAAATTTGTTCATGTGATTTGTGCCAAACTTGATTCTGTTTAAGTGGCTGA
Source organism: Arctocebus calabarensis (assembly GCA_963573935.1). NCBI lineage: Eukaryota > Metazoa > Chordata > Mammalia > Primates > Lorisidae > Arctocebus > Arctocebus calabarensis. The sequence continues at coordinate 9,254 of CAUYON010069523.1, read as the reverse complement.
AGGTGGTCATGGATTACCAACTTCTGTACTTTCCAACATCTCTTTTTTGACGAAAACAATATTCAGGATAGAGAAAGACCCTTTCTTTCTAAGATGCATTCATTTGAACCATTCAGAATCTCACAGAGATCTTTTGTAGGATAATACAGGGGAATAAAGTTACATGTTTCATTTTTACTAGGATTCTGCTTTTGCCTACTTTCCTCTGCCTTGCCTTCAGAATCTGCACTGAGTCCCATTTCCAAATCATGTAAGAAAAGTATTCTACCCAAACAAATGAAATTTGCTATTTCCTACTGCATTTCACAATCAGTATCACATAGCTGAGGTTTTATTTTCCAAAGTCTGTGGGGCTCTAACAGTAGGAAGTTTGGTTTAATCCTCTTTTATATTCTTCAAAATGCCTACTGCGGTTTTATGCATGTAGAATGCTCTTCACAAATATTGTTCATTTATGGATTTATTCAAGGTGGGTTGAAATAACAGAAGATATGGGATAAGTTGAACATAAAGATTATTAATAAAATGGAAAGTACTGATTTCTAAAAACTTTGGAAATGTAAAAATGAAAAAAAATAATGATTCAAGTATACTCTAGTTTTGCCTTTTGATTTATCAAAAACTTTTACCTAGCTATGTGTTTCTTAGCACTTAGAGGTTAACCAGCAGTCTTGGAACACCATCCAGTACAGCAGTCTCCAACCTTTTTGGTATTAGGAACAAGTTTTATGGAAGATGATTTTTCCATGATTTGGAGAGGGGGATCATGGTTTGGAGATGTGAGTATGTTAGATTTATTGTGCAGTTTATTTCTATTTTATTACATCATCATTCATAATGAAATAATTACACAGCTTACCAGAATGCAAAATGAGTGGAAGCTCTGAGCTTGTTTTCCTGCAAGCAGATGGTCTCGCCTGGGAGCAGTGGAAGGCAGTGACAGACAGAGCTTCACTTGCCTGCTGCTCACCTCCCCTGACTTGGTTCCTACCAGGCCATGTTAGGAACTGCAGATCTAGGAAAGGCAATGATTTTAGGCCACCCAACATGCCCCTGTTAAGCACTCTTCCTGATCTCATCTCATCTTCACTCCTCATCTCTAGATTTTAGTGTTAATGATCCTTCTGTTCTCTTTCCCGTATGCTGAAATCCCGAGCTTCTTGCTTCAGACACTTTTTATACCCAGATCCTGGTGTATGCTTGTTTCATCTGTACCATGGTTTTATACCAGTCCCTGATTCTGAACTATGTCATGACTTGAATTAATCCTATCATAGTATTTTTGAGAGAAGAGCCCAAGATCCTTTCATTGACATATTTATATACATCATTTGGACTGATTAAGACTGCAAAATTACTGGATTGAGTTGATTTAAAGTTAATCTTATTTTCTGTGCAAAATGCGTTAAAAGCAAAACAAAACATGACCATAGGCAGCTCTTTTAGCTCTACTATTTTCTTTTTTAGCATCATTATTTTTATTTAGTTCTGCTGTTTTCTAAGTAATTAACAGGATACTGATGTTGGTGAGAAAAGCAACATCCAAAAACCATAATGATTAATGTTATAATGCATATTTTTATATTAAACTTTAATAAAAAAATAAACAAGAAAGACAAAACAAACAAAAACACCCCAAATGGGTGATTCAATGCTACATAGATATATGGCATAAAATACCACAGACTTTTGATTCAGATTATTAGTACACTACTGAATGTTTCTCTTCATATTTATAACTCAGCAGGATGAGACTTTAACTTTCTGAACATTAACTTAATAGGATATTCATAGTACTGAATAAAAAAAGTACATGCTTTGGCTTGATAAAACCCAAATTGAATCTATACTCTGCCATAAGCCAGTTGAGTTACCTAAGCTAAGTGAATCATTTTTTAGTTTTAGGGCATTCTATAAACATCATATAATAAATAATAGGACCTGGTGTCATGCAAGTTTCTTCTGTTTATCTGAAAGATGGTCAGAAAAGGCAGAGATGAAAGCCAATCTAATTATATATAGTTATTTTTTATTCTGTTACTTGTAACTCCAGCCATTAGGGCAACTGTCATTCCTCCTTTCCCTTACCATTCTCCTCCGTTATTTCACCTTTATATTATAGATAGACAACCATGAAAAATGAAGATAACATATTTTTAAAGTATAGGTAAAAGTTTTGACACATCTAATACATTGCTCCCAATGGTACTTGGGCATAGCTTCAACTTGCCTCCAGTTTTACACTGAATCACTTATTTTATTTCATACTCTAGAGAAATATTATATGTGCAACTAAATTTATTATCTTTCTTAAGATTAAAAAATGGTGGGTTTTATGGGGTAAGAGCAGGTCCCAAAGTGACATATGTGATTTTCATCCGAAATTCCTTGGCCAGATCACATGACAATGGGAAAGTGGAAATGTAGTCTAGCTAGGTGTTAGATTCAAGAGTAAATGGGATTTGGTGAATACATAGAGATCTAAGTCATAATCATCCTTTCCCAGCCTCATTTATCTGTCCTCATTTATCTGAAATAATTCCTAAGTAAGACACAGAAAGTATTAATCCATAAAGAAAACATGGACTATTTCAAAATTATCAACTTTCATTTGTCAAAGGACACAAGATTTTACATCTACATCGACATCAATATCACAATATATTCATTATAAACTCATTTGTGTTTCCTTTAACAGATTATTCACACACACAAACACACACATACATAAGTCACCAGATGGAAGGAGATATGGTGCCCCCACCACACATACTCATCTCTAAGTCTCACCCAAAGGCAATATACCCATTGCAAAGTGGAGGAACTCCAGGCTAGCATCCTTGTTCTCCTTGTAACATCCTGATGTGACTCTTTGTGACCTACCAACCCTTCAACAGACCGCCGTTTATAGTGGTAGGACATTTATGTAAAACTAACAATAGGAGCTCTCAATAAACAGGGAGATAGTAGAAAACATAACAAACAACCTTCTATTCATAATAAATTTGATATACACTTTTTCTTTTTCCCCCCAAAATATACTTCGTTACAGCAAAGTACTTCTTGGTACCAATTGTGGTCTTAGTATGTTTCTTTTTTTGTCTTTCGCTCTGTCACTGTAACAAAATACCTTAGATTAGATAATTATGAACAACAGAAAATTTATTTCTTACAGTTCTGGAGGCTGGTAAGGCCAAGATCTAGACACCAGCAGATTTGGTATTTGGTCAGAGCATGGTCCTTTTCTGGGTCCGTGACGATGCCTTTTCTGGGTCCTCACATGGCAGAAGTAATGAATGCTGTGTCTTCAAATATCAGAAAGTGGAGCAAGTACTCTGAAACTTTTTTTGTATAGGACAACTCATCCTATTTATGAGGGTGAAGCCCTAATGACCTAATCCCCTCCTACAGGTGCCACCTCTTAAGCTGTTGTTTTGAGGATTAAATTCAGCTTACGAATTTAGAATGTACGATAACAATTAGACCGTTGCAATAGACATCAACAAGCCAAGGAAAGAGGCCTTAGAAGAAACCAACCCCGCTGATACTTTAACTCAAATTTCAGGCTTTAGAGTTATAAGAAAATAAATATCTGTAGTTTAAACCACTAACTATGGGGTACTTCGCTATGGTGGCCTCAGAAAGTGACACAGGGCTATACCACCTTCACAGACTCCTCCTAGTTTAAGGGTTTTTTGTTTGTTTGTTTGTTTTTTGTTTTTAAGACAAGGCTAACGGTCACTTGGATTTTTTAAGATAAGACTCAGGATATCCTTGAGGCAACACAAGAATCTCAGAAACTTATTACTTTTCTGGTCTATCTGTTTCCAGTGCTTCCAAGTGCCATAGTCACAGAGCTTCCTGAGAGCTTTTAAATGCAGGTGTATGTTGTATTTTTTCTCTCTGTGCCACATGATGTTCTTTCTCAACTTAATGACAGCTATTTTTAGCTTTATCATTATCCCTTACGTTGTTTACTGATCATTTGACATACTTGTGTGAAATTCCTGATTGAAGTTTTTGCCCAAATTTCTACTGATTCATCTGGCTTTTTAAAGTATAGTTTTTCTTTTTTTTCTTTTTTTAATGTGAACTTTTTGCTGCATCTACATATTGTAAATATCTCCTTCCATCTGGTGACTTATGTATGTGTATGTTTGTGTGTGTGCATAATTTGTTAAATGAAACACAAATAAGTGTATAATGAATATATTGCGATTTTGATGTTGATGTAGATGTAAAATCTTGTGTCCTTTGACAAATGAAAGTTGATAATTTTGAAATAGTCCAGTTATGTTTTCTTTATGGATTAATACTTTCTGTGTCTTACTTAGGAATTATTTCCCTACATCCAAATTCTGAAAATACTACTCTGTTCCTCTAAAACAGCGGTTCTCAACCTGTGGGTCACGACCCCTTTGTAACAATGAACATACATGGTGGCATTAGGAAGGTTGAGAACTACTGTTCTAAAATCTACATATTTTTTATTTCATACTTTGATGTTAAATCTATTTGATATTTATTTGGTTTCTAGGGTGATGTCCTAGTCAAGATGTATTTTTCCCATATGGGAGAAATGTTTACAAAACCATTTAGTAAACAATCATTCTTTCTCTATGGCATTGAAGGGTCCTTTTGGTCAAGTATCAGGTCATTCACTATCCATGCTTTTTTTTTCCTGATTTCTTTTTATCTATTCCATTTGCATTTTCTCCATCCTTTAACAACACCACAGTATCTTAATTATTGCAGCTTAATGGAAGATCTAGCTACCAAGTCTTCCAGCTTGTTCCTCAACATTGTCTTGGCCATTCATAGCGCTCCACTTTTCAAATAATTTACAGAAAGAGCTTATCAATTTCAGCAAATAAGCATGCTTTCATTTTAAATGGATATCTATAAATTTGAAGAATAAAATTTTAATATTTAATATGCAATTAATTCCTAATTTAGATATTAATGTCATTTATCTTTGACTATCTAGGATTCTCTTGTGAATAATCATGTTGTTTATAGCTAATAATAATTTAATGCTTCATTTACCTTCATAAACCATAATACAGTTATACACTTATTAAACAGAATTAAAATATACTCAGGTAAGAACTGAGATTAAAAAAGGATAAATTAGAAGTTCACAAATTAAAAACAGAAACTAATTAATAAACAAGGAGAAATTTTTAAAAAGTTGATCAAGTTTAGGAAAGAACTAGAAGGTAAAGACAAAGTCATCTCAGAAATGAATAAATTATAATTTGTGCAAAGGCAAACACTAAAAGGGGGAACTGAAGAAAAGCAAGAGAACAAAAATGACATAAATAAGTTAAATGTATTAGACACAAAATGTTGGAAAAGGAGAAAGACAAGAAAAGGCTGGGTGAATTGGCTCACTCCTGGGTGCCAGCTATACTAAAGGCTGAGGTGGGAGACTTATTTGAGCCCAGGTGTTTGAACCTAGCCTGGGCAAAATAGCCAGACACTGACTCCAAATTTGAAAAAAAAAAAGACGGCAGGGAAAGAAAAATGCTTTGTACTACTAGAGTCCCTGAGCAAGACTAACAAGACAAAGCAGGGAAGTAATATTTAAAATTGTGATCCCAAAACTTCCAGGAATGGAGAAGGATCTGAATTTTACATATTGATAGCCAAACAGCTCACGTGTTACCTTAAGAAAATTAAGCAAGAGTGATCTGTTTCTTTATGAATTATTCCTTCAGACTATTAGATTTCCCAGAGTAAGGTAAAACCTGAAGTTCTCCAGGCAAAATGATTAAGTAATTTTAAAAGGCAAAATTATTAGCCTAGCACCAGATTTTTAAAAATCACTAAAAATTCAATACCCATTCAAATGATAGAAATCATTAAGGAAACTTAGAGTTCTCAAGTATATAGACTTTATTCCTGATGTCAATTTGTTTTTTAATGGGGAGGTATTTCCACTAAAATAAGGAATATGAAGGGATGCCCATTATCTTCATTATTATTCACCTTCAAGTAGTTTTAGTCAATACAATTAGATAAGTCAATTAAAAGTATAAAAATAATTTTGCAAATGATATGATAGTGTACCTGAAAAACCCTTAAGGGATAATCATAAATTCAAACAATAGAATAAGTGAAGTGGCAGGAAATAGAATTGACAGAAAAATTTATTCCTTTTTGTATACACCAATTAATAATTAAAGAACATGGAGTAGAGAAAACTTCACTAAATATTTTCTTTAGATTTTTGAAGAGGTCTCTAAGAAGAAGTCTCTATCTTGGAAACTTTTAATTCTTTCCTCAGCCATAGATTGTATCCTGTCGATGTGTTTTTAGGACCCTATATTTCTATGGAGTAGTGCCTCTCGGTCTCTCTTACTCCATGTGCTGTCATGTACTGAGCTTTCTTAAGGGATGCAATAATTTATTGAATGAATAATGTTTTATTTTTGCTGTATCACAGAGCAGAGTCAAAAGTTCATGGGATGCTGCTGCCTTCCATAAGATGACCACCTGTGCTGGCTGATTTATAACTAAGGGTAGGGGAAGAATACGCTTTGGTGTATGTTAAAATGCAATTAAATAATACATCTGCCTAGAAATTTTGTTGGTCCCAATTGCTTAGTAAATTATTGTTAAATCTAGAATAACAAAAGCACAAAAGATTACCCTTTGTTCCTAAATGATGTATGCACACACACATATGTAGGCATCAATATACATTTACATACATACTGGCTTAAAACTGAAGGGAAGAAAATTTTGCTGATAATTACTCATGTGGCCTCAAAGTCTAAGATTTAATGTTTTAAACTTACCCCAGCAGGTGCCTTTTTATTGCTGAACTGAACAATATTCTACAAATTCTTGTTGTGTTCTTTGGAAAAAAACCAACAATAGTAAAGGAAAGGAAAAGGAAAATTAATTGTTAAGACACTGTTTGCATATGTTTTCAGAACCAGAATCTTCGCCTTTTCTATTTTCTTTTCCTGGCCAAAGATTATTCTTTGTACCAAGCAAAGAATTTACTGAGAAAGTAGGAAGTGATATATAGTTTCTAAGGCTCCCTTGTAATTTTGTTGGGCTCTTAACATGTAGTTCGGAAGCCAGAATGCTGTGCTTAATAAACTATTATCTATTTTTGCAAGTAAAATAATTTGAAAGTTAGAGTTTGAATTTTATACCTTGTTATCATTTCAGGTACAACATAGCTATCCTCTAATTGATCTTTTTTCTTTTATATTTCTGTTCTTTCTAATGTACTTTTCCTTAAGCAGCATGTAGTGGCTTTGATCCATTTTACTTAGGATGTATACGAATGCAATTTTCCGGGAAAATTCCCTCTAGACACCTTCGCTGTTATTGAAGTATTTTTATTTGTCTGTTTTGGAAATACTTGAGGATTATTGGCAAGGAGAATGTTATCCACTAAAAAAGAAAATTGATTCATTCTACTGGAGAATTTTTTAAGGCAATTCTTAATTTAGTATCTTGAAAATTTAGGATTCTTCTGATGAGAATGTCATCAAGTGAAATACAAACAAATGGAAATGAATGGAATTATTTGTGACATGACTATTTTGATGTCGAGAAGATAGATGGATACAAAAAATATATATATATATATAAATAAACAACCACTTCAATTTTGGCTGATTGATATATCCTCCACCCCCAAATGTTATGCATTATGAAGTTGTTATTTGGGAAAAAATATTCTAATGCTTGACTTAGCACATAAAAACTTTACAACTTATAAAACCTTCATAAAAGAGATGAATCTTATTCCTTGTGACACGGGTACTTTTATCATCCCACTGAGCTGCGATTTACTTCCTTGTCATTGCCAGCCTTGTGCCTCGCGGGCTGCACGTTTGGCTGTGACAAGAGCTTGCATGTGTAAAATATAGCACTCTGTACAACCCACATGGCCATTCAGATTTTCTCCCTTAATTATATTGGGGAGGGCGGGCAGGGGTGCACTGAGTGGGCGGAATGCATTTAGAAATGACTATAGCCTGTTTTCAAGTATTCTTGTCCATGGGGGATGAAGCCTGGGAAATAAGTGGCAGTTTCATGATGCTGTCACTCAAAGAGGGGAAAGAAAAAAGACGTATTATTTTATTTGATAGCTTATGGCGAGAACAAAATTCAGAAGTAGTATTTAGTAATTAAACTCATTTTCCCCAGTTGAGTTTTTTTCCTGAGCAACCATTTTTACCATTAAACGGATCCTTACTTCATGATAGTAATACGCTTACCAGTTTTCTGAGTAGGGGACTAAGGGATGTGAGACAGGCGGCTCTATTTTCTGATATTTCTATGGGTGTTTGGGATGATGGGAGAGAGGAGGAAATAAAGATACATAAATGTTGTTAGAGTGTCGTGAAGAGTCTAGAATAACAGGACATTAAGACCTCTTAGCATTATCCCAGTAATTCCGGTAGTTGTGGTCAGGCGCACCAATAGAGGCACGACAGGACAAAGGAGAAGCACATTGTATTTCATACCCCAATAGTGAGAAAAGTTCAGTGATAAGATCTACCTAATGATTTGTTTAAAAAATGAAAATAAAATCACTGGAGTTTAAACTACTTTATTAATCCCTATACATAGTGCTCATAATAAATGCATCAAAGTTATCATTAAGACACAAAGGAAAACATAAAATTCCATTATGAATAAACTATAAAAATCTGCTTTTTACTTGCTTGACTTTATATTTAATCTTAAATTTCCCAAGATATGTTTAGAGTCTGTCAATTCTCCTTTTTTTTCCTTTTGCTTATGCTTAGTTATTTGTTTATTCCTGAAAAGCATAGAAGAAGTTTTAAATTTTTTTATCTTTCCAATTTACTTTCTTTTTTTAAATAATTTTATTAAATAATAATTGTGTACATTGGTGCCATCATGGGGCACAATGTGCTTACTTCATATACAATCAGAAATATTTTGATCATACTATTAGAGATAGCCTTCAAGGCATTTTCTTAATCACTATATGAAGACATTGATATTCTACATTTAATAAGTTTCACCAGTAGCCTGCTAAGATGCACGGTAGGTATGATCCCACTAATTGCCCTCCCTCCACCCATCCTCCTCCCTCCCCTCCCCTCCCCTCCCTTTCCCTTTTCCCTGTATTCTTGTGCTATAATTGGGTTTTAGCCTTCATATGAAAGCTATAAATTAGCTTCAAATTAGGGCTGAGTACATTGGATACTTTTTCTTCCATTCTTGAGATACTTTGCTAAGAAGAATATGTTCCA
>CAUYON010069521.1:0-14587 GCA_963573935.1 Arctocebus calabarensis | reverse complement strand
CTTTAGCCTTCCTCAGGGTGTCCAGAAGCCTCACGCTGTCTCCCTGTGTCCCCAAAGGGAAGTTTCTGGGCAGATCCCGCCTGGCAGAGATGCCTGAAGTCCTCTCTCCCCAGTCTCACTGTGCCCAGCCGCAAGGAAACTCATCCCTACTTTTCTAAACTTTCTATTAAAAATTCAAATATATGTAAAGTAAACAATAGTATAAGATGTAAACACATTAACTGCTCTCGAGATGGGAAAAAGAAATATAATCCAATGAATAAAATACTTAGGTCACTATGAAAGTTTTGAGACAGACTATATGGACTATGACAGTCCTTTCTGATTCACCTGTGCAAGTTTCAGTTTGTGTGGCTTATCATTGTTGCTGGGAGGGCTTCATTTGTTTACATCCATGCACATTTTATGTTTCTTGATTTTTGTGTATCTCAAAACTTTTGTGATGACCAGGTACAAGGTGGAAAGTGATACATGCTCCAAAAGAGGTAAGAAGGGTGTACTGTTTTTAGGTCTTGGGGCCTTGAAGGACAGTCATGCTTTTTGCAGGTGGTGATGATAAAGTCAGTTTTCCCTGATAAAAAGAATAATTGTGTTTTGTGCCAGAATGTTAGACTCATTCAGTCATACTTTAATCATAAATTATGCTCATTTAGATGGAACTGACCTAAAATTTCTTTGTCCTGAAGGCTCTTCCTCCAGACGGCATCTTTGAATGATTGTACCTTCTGAACTTCGCCTTTAACTGGTGGGATGGGCACTGTGGTATTATCAAGTTTGAGGTTTAGAATAGTACTGAATTTTAGAATCCTCATAATGACTGTTCTGGACTAAACATCAATTATTTTATCTTTTTCTTGATTCTTCTGCTTTATGTTCACTGAATTATTTCATTCCACTAATATAAATATATTCAAATCTTCATTTGCTCACATTGTTGGGGGGGGAATTATTTTCTCAATCCTGTTATCTCTGTTAAATTTTCATCCTGTTTTCTCTCCTTTAACTACAGTAGTCTGAAATTTACCATAAACTACTTTTCTCAAACTATTTTATGAAAGGAGTTACCAATTATCACCTGGTCAATTTACATTCAGATGTTCTTTGACCGGTGTATAGGCACTATTAGCCATGCCTTTCTTCTTGATGGTCTCCCCTTCCTGGGTTTCTGTGCCTCTTTATTGTTTGTTCTCCAAGTCTGTCTTCCTTGACTCCTTCTTTCCCTATGGCAGTATTTACTGAAGGTTTGCCCTTGGTCTACTTATTCCCTTGGTTATCTCATTTAAACCCTTCCCTTCAGATGCAGACCTTATCTATTTGTCCAGCTCTATTGCTGTTCTTTTCTTCAGTTGCTTTAATTAAACATGCCTAACCATCCCCTGGAATTTGAAATGTTTACAATGTTCCCATTTTTGACAGGCCTAAGTTTCTTTCTATAGATCTGTTGCTAGCCTCATTTTTCCAGTCACCCAGATGTAAAACTCCAACATTTTCTTTTATTTTTTTCTTTTGTTTCCCACATGTAAATTAATTGCCAAATCTAATAGTTTTAGCCTCCATAATCTCTCTTGTGTCTTTTTTTCCCATTTCTACTGTGACTGTCTTAATTCAGGTCCCAATTTCACTCCATTTTGCAATGACTCTCATGAACTCCCTATTATAAAAAGCGAATGGGCTTTGCAGTCAGACAGACCCAAGTACTAATTGGGAAGATGGCCCTTACTAGCTGTTTGACTTCGCAAATTATTTAACCTCAATTTATAGATAAAGAAAGTTCAAGCACAAAGACGTTAGTCATCCTGACTTCATTTTGAAGGATAAGTGGGACTGTGTGTGCCTAGTAAGAAGGCACTCAGAAAACATTACTTCTCTCTCCCTACTTTTGATCTCTTTACAACCCATTAATAGATTAGTATCTTTAAGCATAGCCTTAATCCTATCAATCTTTTGTGCTGCAGTGGTTCCCATTGTCTCATTTCCCATAATTCCTAGCCTAGATTTCAGACATCAGTTAATTTGCTTCAGTCTTCCTTTCTGACCTTATTTCTCCCTACTCTTCCCAAACATTTCTTTGAGCCAAACAAAGTTACTAATAATGCCCCCATGTTCATTTTGTTATTGTTCCAAACGTACTGCACACCTGGTAGTACCTAGCATGTTGCCAAATTGAAGTGTGCAATAAGTATAGCTGGGTCTAAAATCTGTTTTGCTGAAGTAAAAAATATATATATGTGTGTGTGTGTGTGTATAGCATAATACATTAATATGTTAAATTGATATTTCAGTTTGTTAAAATGAGAAATTATCCTTAAGGAATAGTACCCTTTTGTGTTGTGTGGAAGATGGAATTTTCTCTTGATAACCATTCTCAAAGGTGCTGGGAAGTGGGTGGAGGGAGAGCATCTCTTCTTTAGAATTTCTTTCCCACAGTGGTTTGGCACAGTGCCAGCCTGTCCTTCAGCACAGTGCCTACCTTGTTCTCGTTAAAGGAGGCTTATCATTTGCTTTTATGGCTTTAAATATATCTTGGCAATTTTGAAATAATTAATTTATAAATGGTATAACTATTATTATAAAGAGAGTGCTCTAAGGTCAAGAGGCAAATGTTAGAAACCTAACAGATTCTTAATTTATATAAATTTATTATTCATTTCTTAGGTAGGTATTCAGGAACACATTAAAATGGTAATGTTTTTTTCATTACAGAATGGCCAGGCCTTATGTGGCTGTAAAAAGTTAACTACGATTTATTAGTTTTTACATTACAATGCAGGATATTATTTGGGACTTTTTCATAAGGCAAGCTTATTTTATATACTTGAGAAGTGTACCTTATACAATCTAGTCAGTTGCTAGGTGGTTTTATTTTTGAGATCCATATTGAAGATTTCAACTACTGAGGAGAGGAGAGGGAGGCTACGAAACATGATTAATTGATAAATCAGTTGGATAGATTTTAAAATTGTGAAAATTTTTTCTCTACTGCTGTAAAACTTCGTAGCAATAATTAATAAAGACATTTACTTTTCTATTTTCATATTAAATTTTAAGGAAATTGGTTGAGAAAGTAGGGTTGGACACCAAAGAAATTTAAAAGGATATTATCCTATATTAGCATTTTTTTGCTGAACTTGGATAACAAATACTTTTTGTGATATGTAAGGTTTTTTTTTTAATAAACTGTTCAGGGAAGATTTTCTGCTGTAATGGCTGAATATAAGTTGCAAAGATTTAAGCCCTTTTTTACATTAATGTTCCACCTCATTAACTTCATTGTTGGAGCTTTTACACTTCACTGCTTTAAATAAAATGATCTAAATGTGACTCCCTCGTCCTCTCTTTCCTTCTGTCTCCCTTTTGAGGTTTAGGTGATTATGTATTTAGTTTTGTGTTTTTGCTTAGACGCCATTGTTAATTCTATTAAGCGCAAGATGATAAAGAAGGGATTTTTTGTGTGTAACTGAATGTCTTATGCTGCTGATGCCCTGAAATATTGGGGGATGTATTTTTAAAGATAAAATGGTCACTTCTTCAGTTGGTGTTTTATAACTTCTACCTTCAACTGTTATTCAGAGGTTCAGGAATTTCATAGCTATAAGGTTTTGTTCTGTAGTGGAGTTCATATTATTGATTATATTTGAGCTTTCACACATATCCAGTGATATTTATGGCCCTGGAAATATGGGACAGTTTTGTTTAAAAGCTAGCTATGTTTGTCCTTAAAAATGTTTTCTAAGCATTTTCAGAAAAAGTAGGAATTATGGAATGAATTTCTAAGCAAAGTCACCTTTGCAAATATTTGCACCTATTTGCAAATAGAAGATGTATTTAGGCAATAAGGTTTTTCCTAAATGATTTACTATCAGGTTGTGAGAGCTCCTGAGCACTATGCATTCCAAATGTTATATGCCTTTGTTAAAAATGTAGGAAAAAAAAGAAGTTAATTTAGTTTGAGTTCAGAAGAATGAAGCTTTTATATTGTCAAACATTTTTCATTTTAAAAGAATATTTAATTATGAAAATATATTATCTAATTTTAAGAAGATTAGTCTATGTTTGACCCCTTTAAATTGAGAAATGAATTTTTATTTTATGTAAGTTCAGCTATGTGAAATGCTGGTGTTCATTTCTATTTCTTTTATTTTCCAGCTCACCAGCGACTGGAACCAGCAACTCTGTCAGGGATTGTGGCATTTATCCTTAGTCTTTTATGTGGAGCTCTGAATTTAATTCGAGGCTTTCATGCCATAGAAAGTCTCCTGCAGGTATTGTGCTATTTTTGCAATTTCAGGTGACTGTGCCTGTTCTTTCTACTTGTTACATAATTGATTTGAATTGGATTGGGTGTTAGTACAACTTATGTATGTTCAAAATCTGTGTTTTTTATACCTACCGTAGTTTCTATTCTTCTAAAAACACTGATTTCTGGTTAGCTTCTTTGACTTTATCAGCACGTTTATTTATCATCTGCTCTTTAGGAAGCAGTGTTTATAGGCGTTCTGGGGTCACCAAGATATGGGCCCTGCAATCTCACAACTTAACATTGAATTGGGAGGCAAGGACGTCTATGAATAATTGCCAATTACACAGAATTGGGAAGAGGAAAGGTTAGTTCAAGTCCGGATTAGAGAAGATGATTTTGTGGAGGAGGGTTGAACTGCCCTAGAAAGGATCTGAGCAGATGGAAGCACGATGAAAGAATGAAGAGGGACATGTAGGCAGTGTTTCGTCCCACTTCTGCATATTCTTTCTTAGTGATCTGCCTCTTTTCCCTTTTTTATTTTTTTTTCTTTTTCTTGTGACCTTTTAGAATTTGAGCTCCCTGGGTAATCACTAATTTCTCCAGATATTGCAACTATTTTGTTTTCTAGTGGAATTTCTTCCAGAAATTATAGCTATCACAATATACTAATTTTTGTTTGGCACCATGGCTGTCACCTGTAATCCCAGCACTTTGGGAGGCTGAGATGGGGAATTGCTTGAGGCCAGCAGTGCAAGGCCAAAGTGAGCTGTGACTGCACCACTGCCCTCCAACCTGGATGATAGAATGAGATTCTGTCATAAAAATTATATATGGCTATAGCTATAGCTATACATACACACACTGAATTTTTTTCCCTTATACCTTTTATAAGCTTTTTGAAATTTTCTTTCTTAAAATTTAGCACATTTGAAACTGCACAACTTTCCTTTCCCTTGTTTCTACTCACTTTGAAGAGTTCTTATGAGTTAGTCCTCATTGTGTTGTCAGCAATAAGCTCAGAATACCATTTGTAAAAACCCATTTGACTCACTTTGTGTTCTGTTTTAAAATTGCTGTTAGTTTGCGGAACACTCAGGGTGTTTTTCTGGAGAATATCTGGAGATATCTGGAGAAATTAATGATCATCCAGGAAGCTTAAATTCTAAAATTTGAGGAAATCATATGCATAGCATGTATTCAGCCATGTAATAACATCACAGGTTCTACACCAGAGCTTTCCCTAGAAGAGACAAATGGGCCTTCTCATAACATCCCAATTCCTCTTCCAAACACCCTCTCCCACAGATACAGCCCCTCCCCCCTTTCAGACACAGGACCGCTGGCTACCATCTCCCACCCTTCCTGTCCCATCTCCCAATGAGGTTAGATTTATTCCAAAAGAAAGAGTTCAATTTTAAGCAATGTACACAACCTGATAAAGAGAAGAAACAAAGGCAATTGGGAGACTCCTGACTGCAAACAGGTGATAAAGAAGGTACTATTTTTGTTGTTGTTGTTGTTATGCTGGATGTGTAGCAGAAAGAATAGCAGTGTATGTATTCGGATAGTTTTTTGTTGGTGGAGTAGGCCTCCCCAGAGAAATCTTTAACACACATAGACTCTTTCCCATCCCTGACTTGTGAGACAGTTGTGGAATCTGGGGATTTGACCACATTACCTTTAAGTTAAAATTCAGACAAGCTACTGTATCTCACAAAACTCATTAAAAGGAATAATGATTTTTATCAGGGACTCAGACACACTATCCCTCTTCTGATTCAAAACTTAAAAACTATGGAAATTAGTATGAACTACAGCTTTTCATGCTTTTGAAATGCTGCCACTGGCTGAAACCTACTTTGATTCCTCTAATTATTCCATGTTTTCTCTCTGATTAGTTTTTTTTTTTTTTTTTTTGTCTTAATGAAGTTGATACCATTTTAGGTTTCAGAAGAACAATAATCTGATTAATTACCACTTATGTAAGTGATAGCTCTAAGATTTCTCAGCCTGTTTACCTTTTAAGAAGACAGCTTTATAGACCATTATCTCTCATGAGCATAGATGCAAAATCCTTAACAAGATATTAGAAAATTATATCAAGCAATGTATATAAAAGAATTATACGCCACAACCAAGTGGAATTTATCATAGGTATACAAGGCTAGTTCAACACTAGAAATCAATTAGTGTAATCTCTCATGTCAACTAAAGAAGAAAGATGGAAAATCACATTATATCAGTAGATGGAGAAAAAAAATTTTTTTTTTTTTTTTTTTGAGACAGAGCCTCAAGCGGTCACCCTGGATAGAGTTCTGTGGCATCACAGCTCACAGCAACCTCCAATTCCTGGGCTCAAGCGAGTCTCCTGCCTCTGCCTCCCAAGTAGCTGGGACTACAGGCGCCCGCCACAATGCCTGACCATTTTTTGGTTGCAGCCATCATTGTTGTTTGGCGGGCCCGGGCTGGACTCGAACCCACCAGCTCAGGTGTACATGGCTGGCGCCTTAGCCCGTTGAGCCATAGGCGCCAAGCCGAGAAAAAATATTTGACAGAATACAGCCTCCTTTTACAATTAAAGAAAAAAAGGACTTGTGGCAAACTAGGAATAGAGGGGAACTTCTTCAATTTGATAAAGAACATCTATCAAAAAGCCATATAGCTAATGTCATCCTTAATGATGAGAAAATAGATGCTTTTCCCCTAAGATCAGGAGTAAGGCAGGATGTCCCTTCTTACTCTTAGTCAACATTTTGCTGAAAGTTCTAGTTAATGCAGTAAGACAAGCAAAGGAAATAAAAGGGGTGCTGATTGAGAAGGAAGAAAACAAAACTGTCCTTGTTCACACATGACATTTCTATCTACATAGCATATCCCAAGAAGCAACAAAATGTCTGGAATTAATAATTCTGAGGCTGAGTATGGTGGCTTATACTTATAATCCTAGAACTCTGGGAGACTGAGATGGAATCGTCCCTTGAGCACTGGAGGTCGAGACCAGCCTGAGCAAGAGCCAAGACTGCATCTCTACGAACAATAGGACAAATTATCTGGGCATGGTGGCATGTGCCTGTTGCCCCAGCTGCTTGGGAGGCTGAGGCAGGAGGGTCACTTGCGTCTAGGAGTTTGAGGTTGCAGTGACCTAAGACGATGCCACTGTACTCTAACTCAGGTGTCAAGAGTGAGACCTTGTCTCAAAAAAATAAATTATGACATTATTGTAGAATATAGAAGGTTAATGTTAATTGCTTTCCTATATGTCTATAAGGAATAATTAAAATTTGAAATTAAAGCTATAATTCCATTTATGTTGGCACCAAAAAAAGAATAAATCTAACTATATATATATATATATGAGCTATATGAGGGAAATTATAAAATTCTGGTAAAGGAGATCTAAATAAATGGAGATTCTTTGCTATAGGTAGGAAGACAGAATGTTGTTTAGGTGTCATTTCTATCCAACCTGGTTTACAGATTCAGCACAGTCCCAACTCAAATTCCAGCAAGTTATTTTGTGGATGTTGACAAAATGATTCTAAAGTTCTAGTGAATAGGGAAAAACAAACTTGTATATTCTCATTGACAACTCTCAGTACCTTCAGAACTTCATTTCTGACACCAGATGTATGGAGAATTTTCCCACACCAGCCAATTTCTCAGCACCAGGTCAGTGTCCTACTAGTCACTTCAAATGCTGTATACCTGGAGGTAGCACAGCCTTCACAGAGCAAGGGTTCAGTCCTTCAAGATTGCTCCCAGTTCAGATGCTAGTTGTAAGTCCTGATTGTCACGTGTTCTTCTGACCAATTGGCTGTCACTGGAGGTTCACACAACCCCCTCCTTGGGTTCAGTTATTTACTAGAGTGGTTCCCATAACTCGGGGAAACACACTTACTGCTTTATGATGATGTATATTACAAAGCATAAAGGTGAATAGCTATGAAGATGTACATGGAGGTCTGGAAGAGTCCTAAGCACAGAAACTTCTGTTCTCATGGAGTTGGGATTCACCACCCTCCTGGCACATGGATATGTTCACCAACCCAGAAGCTCTCTGAACCCTGTCTTTTAAGCCTTTTTGTGAGACCTCAATATTAAGCCACAATCAACTGTTAACTCAGTCTCCAGCTCATCTCCCCTCCCAGAGGATGGAAGTGAGGCTGAAAGTTCTAAGAGTTGCCTCATTAGAACAAAATGTGCTCTTGTCACTGTCAGGTACTCCTCTATCACTCAGGAAATTATGAAGGTCTTAGAAGCTCTGTATCAGAACAGGACTAGGATCAGAGACCAAATATTGGGACAAAAGAGTCTCCTACCACCTTTAGTGGTAGTTTTAGGAGCTCTGCGTCAGGAACTGGGGTAGAATTTATATACAGTCATGTGTCACATAATGATGGGAATTTATGAGAAACACGTCAGTAGGCAGTTTTGTCATTGTTTGAACTTCATAGAATGTTATACAAACCTGGATGGTGTAGCCTACTACAATCTTAGATAATATGGTATAGATTATTGCTCCAAGGCTACACACCTGTGCAAGATGTTACTGTACTGACTACTGTAGTACAATGTAGCTACAGTAGGCAACTGTAGCACAATGGCAAGTATTTGTGTATCTGAACATAGAAAAGGTACAGTAAAAATACAGTATTTCATTTTATGGGACCACTGTGGTCTATGCAGTCTGTTGCTGACCAGAACATCATTTTGCAGCACATAGTTATGTTTTTATTATTATTTCACACCCAGAATAGCCAACACAATGCTGAAAAAGAACAAAGTTAGAGGACTCACATTATCTGACTTTAAGCTTTATCTCATTGTTTTAATTTGCAATATATTTATTATAAAGCTGCAATAATTAAGACAGTATGATATTGGTAAAAGATTAGACAAATAGATCAATGGAATAAAATATCCCAGAATTATAACAACATACATACAGATAACTGATTTTTGACAAAGGAGCAAAAGCAATTCCATGAAGAAAGGATAGTCATTTCAACAAATGATACTGGAACACCTAGATATCCACATGCAAAACAATATGTCTAGACACATATTTTACACCATCTTTCATAAGTTAACTCCAAATGGATCACAGACATAAATGTAAAGTGTAAACTCTATAACTTATAAAAGTTAACATAGGAGAAAACCCAGGTGACCTTGGGTTTGTCAGTGAATTCTTAGATAACACCAAAAGCATGATGTATGAAAGAAAAATTGATTAGTTGGACTTCACTGAATGTAAAAATTTCTGCTCTGTGAAAGACACTGTTAAGAGATTGAAAAGAGAAGCCCCAGACTAAGAGAAAATATTTCCAAAACACATCTGATAAAGGAACTTGAAGCCAAAATATCAAGACACTCTAAAAACTCAAATAAGAAAGCAAATAGTCCACTTAAAAAATTTAACTAAAAAAAAAATGAGCAAAAGATATGAAGAGATACAGATATGCATATGAAAAGATGCTCAACATATGTTATTAAGGAATTGCAAATTAAAACAATGAGAGATTACTAATCACCTATTAGAATGACAAAATCCAAACAACTGGCAAAATCAAATACTGATGAGGGTGTGGAACAGCAGGAACTCTCATTCATTGCTGGTAGGAATAGAAAATGGTACAGTTCTTTGGGAGACAGGATATTTCTCACGAAGTTGAGCATAACCTTACCTTCTAGTGCTAAAACTTGTCTATACAAAAACTTGTATGCAAATACTAATATCTTTATTTGTAATTTCAAAACACTAGACGCAATTAAGAAAAATGTTCTTCAAAAAGTGAATGGATAAACTGGTATTCCATGGTATTCCAATGGATAGCTATTCAATAATAAGAATAAATAATGGGCTAAGGCGCCAGCCACGTACACCTGAGCTGGCGGGTTCGAATCCAGCCCGGGCCCGCCAAACAACAATGATGGCTGCAACCAAAAACTGGCCGGGTGTTGTGGCCGGGTGTAGTCCCAGCTACTTGGGAGGCTGAGGCAGGAGACTCGCTTGAGCCCAGGAATTGGAGGTTGCTGTGAGCTATGATGCCACCGCCTTCCACCCAGAGCGACAGCTTGAGGCTCTGTCTCAAAAAAAAAAAAGAAAAGAAAAGAAAAAGAATAAATGAGCTATCAAATCACAAAAAGAAACAGATATGCCTTAAGTACGTATTACATAGGGTAGGAAGCTATATGAAAGACTACATACTATATATAATTCTAACTCTGACATTCTGGAAAAGGGAACTGTAGAGAGAGTAAAACGATTAATGGTTGTCAGGCATTTGGAGAGAGCAGGAAAGGGAATGAATATCTGGAGGATGGGATTTTTAGGGCAATGAAACAATTCTGTTTGTTACTATAATTGTGGATATGTGTTATTATACATTTGTCAAAACCCATAGAATGTGCAGCACAAAAAGTGAACCTGCTAATGTGGACTTCAGTTAATAGCGTATCAATATATTGGCTTATCAGTTGTAACAGATGTACCACACTAATGCAAGATGTTAGTAATAGTGGAAGCTCTAAGCAGTGAAGAGAGGAGGAACCTGGAAACTCTCTGCTCAATTTTTTGAAAACCTCAAGTGGCTCTAAAAAATAGAAGTCTGTTAAAGCCAAATCAATAAAACAAAGACTTTCTTCTGAAAAACAAGCTAAAGGAAGACTGGAAAGGGAGGAATGTTCACTCTGAACTTTAGTGTTCTTTACTTAGGTCTTGCTCTCCTTAGCATTAGGTAAAGTACAACCTGTTGTGCCTAACCACACTCAGGAATCAGTGGATTGGGCCTTCCTCTTAACACAGGCCAGGTCAGAAGATTAGATCCCCAACTGTTGGGGTTCCCTATGGGCCCGACCTGGGTTGGTAGACAACAGGGGAGACTCTACACCAACTTAAGGTATGAAGTCTTGGGGGCCTGGAGAGCACTACATCAGCTCATATGCCAGGTGGCAGATTGAGACAATGCAAAGACTCTGACTTCTCAGAAACCTCTTACTAATCTTTAACACAAAGCATATATGCAAAATGTAAGGGTGCCAAAATTCAAATACAGGTTTAAAAGAATCACAAGCCCCTAGGAAGATTGGGTAAACAGGAAATGACTGGGTAATCAGGTAATTAGCAACAGAGGGTAGTGAGTTGCCAACAACAGCTGATAATGCATTTGGAAAGAGGGAGGAGAAAACAAGTTTTATCTCTACAGGGTAAGCAAGCCAGCTTCCCTAATTTGACTGTGCCTAATTTGCTTAGTCCTGCCCTCTGTGCAGTGGTGGTTTTTTTTTATTATTATTAAATCATAATTGTGTACATTGGTGCAATCATGGGGCACAATGTGCTGACTTCATATATGTGCAGTGATGGTCTTAATGAGCCCTCAGGATTGGCCTGTCTTGGTGCTTTGTCCTGGATTGAGGTGAGGTACCCCACAGAGAGATCAGCCTGTCTGCCTCCCACACCCAACCAGAATTGGAGCCCAGGTTCAGGAATTGGATTCATGTTTTAAGGTTCCATGTACAAGTTTGTGCCCTCTCATAACAATAGCTTTTTTGAGACCTGGTACTCTGGTCTTGCACACACTAGTCCCTGCCAACTCAGCCCAGCTCACCCCACCTAGGACAGCCTGGTACAATAACATTGTTTTAGTGTGCATAAAGAAACTAATAAACATGACGAGAACTAGACAAATGGGAAATATAGTAGCAATGAGACTCTTACATAGTACATATTTATGTATCTCTTTGCATGTTTTTACTTTTTGAATTATGAAAATATTATTTAAATGTTAAATATTAGTACCTGTTATATAAGCAGAAGAAAAGAAGACAACTTTTGTTAACCCAACTTAATAGGTAGAATTTTAAATAACAAATTTCAGGTGAAGTAAAAGTAAATACAGAGGGTGCCAAAGAATGAATATATATATAATTCATTCATGATAGATATATATAAGAAAGAAAAAAAACTATATTAAATTTATAATACTCGTCATGTTTGATTTCTGCAATTACAAGAGGTGCTCAAAGATGACTTGTCCTCATCTTTTATTATTGATATGTATCAAATATTACAAGTTTAATACCATTTCTTTCTTTCTTTTTTTTTGAGACAGATCCTCAAGCTGTCACCCTGGATAGCGTGCCGTGGCATCACAGTGCACAGCAACCTCCAATTTCTGGGCTCATGCGAGTCTCTTGCCATTTTTTGGTTGCAGCCGTCATTGTTGTTTGGCGGGCCCGGGCTGGATTCGAACCCGCCAGCTCAGGTGTACGTGGCTGGCACCTTAGCCTGTTGAGCCACAGGCGCTGAGCCAGTACCATCTTTCTTTCTTAAAATGTGTGTGTGTAGGCTCAGCACCTGTGGCTTACCAGGCTACGGCCCCAGCCACGTACACCTGAGAGGACAGGTTCGAATCCAGCCCGGACCCGCCAAACAACAATGATGGCTGCAACCGAAAAAGGGCCGGGCGTTGTGGCGGGTGCCTGTAGTCCCAGCTACTTGGGAGGCGGAGGCAAGAAACTCGCTTGAGCCCAGGAATTGGAGGTTGCTATGAGCTGTGATGCCATAGCACTCTATCCAGGGTGACAGCTTGAGGCTCTGTCTCAAAAAAAAAAAAAAAAAAAAGTGGGTGTGTGTATATATGCGTATATATATGTGTGTGTATATATATATATATATGTATATATATGTGTATGTGTATATATATATTTCCCCCTTTGGTACCTTCTATATTTTTGTGGGGCTTAAAGGATGCCTGAGCATTTTTCCTGGATTTTTATAGCTTATTCCTGCCTATCCTAGATTCTATACTTTCCATAGAAGCGTCCACAGATTTTGTTGGTCTTCTGTTTTAAACAGTTCATCATAACTAAGGTGGTGGAGTGCAAATTATGAATAATTTCACAGGGGGTAAATTATGAATAAGGAAAAGGTTAAAGTGGTCTCACTTGTATCTTTGAAGATGTATCCTCCTGATGGTTGATACGGAATCATTTCACTGTTGTCCCAGACTAAATTTACTCTGGCATTTCTTACCTGCCTGATCCAGGGAACTGTAAATTGGTTCATATGAAATTCTTAGCTCTCTGAAAAATAATGGCATTTCACCTGCCTGTGTGTTCCCTTAGCATTGTTTTAAAGCCTTTGTTCTGCCATAACCCATCAGACATATTCCATATACACTCATAAGTAGTTGAGGTTTCTAAAACATTGATTCTCAGAGGAATGAAGAAACAACAGAGTGAAAGTTGGGGATAATGTAGTCCACAGTAGTTTGTCACCTGCAGGTAGTTTTAAAAGATTTTCCAGCAAATTCTGATCCTCTCACCTACATGAGAATCACACTACTTATGGAAATTCACTGGGTCAAAAGTGGAGACTTCATTGTCCCTGTTGTTGGTTTTTTGTTTTTTTTTTTTTCAGTTCTTATTTAATTTATTTCAGCTTAATGTAAGGGCAAAAATAATTAGGTTATATTGTTTGCGTTTGTTAAGTAGAGTTCAAGTTTTAGTTGAGCCCTTCACCCAGGGACTGTGCTTTATACTGTACATTGTGCTCATTAGGGGAGAGCTTACAAGCATTGCTTGTTATAATGAACTTTTTTTATTACATAGAGAAGAATGTTGCAAGTGTTTAGGAAAAACCTAAAAATGTTTTTCCTTCTCCAACTGTGAAGATAAATGAGGGAGTGCTATGTAGTGTTGGAAATGTCTATTCTCTAAAGATTCCGTGTCCTAAAAGAGGGAATGGATAATAGGTGAACAAAAATGGAAAATGAAGTATCAAATATGAGTGGGCACAGTGATAAACTTAAGAGTTTTAAACAGGGTAGGTTCAGGGGCACAAACTAGACAATTTTAGCAAGTACATCATTAGCCTGATTTAACATGAAGGAAATATGTGCAAAATTGGTCACTTGAGGTCTCCCACCTTTAATTGTCCCTCATTAGAATCTATTTTATCACCGTTCACAACTTATATTGGATAAAAGATTCTTTCCATTGAAACCATTACACTTAAAGACATTCTCAGCCTTTTTTTTCCGGTTTACCAATATTGTATTTTGTGCTAGGAATTTTTTTGGTGGGAAACTTTTTTTTTTTTTTTTTGGTGGAGATAGAGTCTCACTTTATCGCCCTGGGTAGAGTGCTGTGGCGTCACACAGCTCACAGCAACCTCCAGCTCCTGGGCTTAGGTGATTCTCTTGCCTCAGCCTCCCAGGGTGCTAGGATAATAGGCATAAGCCACCACTCTGGCCCTTCAATATTTAATAGAGTTTAATTTCATACTCTCCTCTGAAAAATCCTAGAACTTTGTGGAGATTTATTTATTTTTATTTTTTGAGA
>CAUYON010069517.1:0-20487 GCA_963573935.1 Arctocebus calabarensis | reverse complement strand
ATGTGCGTTCCTCGACCTTGTCTCTTGACTCAGCTCCAAACCGTTGGCTTTCTTGCTAAATTTCTGTCCTTTAACTCTCCTTCTGGACAGGAGCGTCTGCAGAAAGCTGGCTACAGACCGCCATCTTGGCTCCTCCCCTGTAACCCTTACTTTTTTCTGTCTTATATATATTTTTTTCTCCTTTTCATTCAAACTCATCATTATTTAGAATGGTATATATGTATAAGGAAAAGCCAATGTTAGTGATAGAAATAGT
Organism: Arctocebus calabarensis; assembly: GCA_963573935.1. Classification (NCBI taxonomy): domain Eukaryota; kingdom Metazoa; phylum Chordata; class Mammalia; order Primates; family Lorisidae; genus Arctocebus; species Arctocebus calabarensis. Next base: position 20,231 of record CAUYON010069517.1, on the reverse strand, counting down.
AGAACAATAAAAAATACACTGGGGAAAATGATTATAAACTAAATTTACAAATATGAATAGATTTCCTACATACAGCTACTGCTTAGAAAATATAATGGAAATATTCAAGTTGTACTAGCTATAAAAATTTGCATAATCCATGTGAAGAAAAAAATTTATACCCTATTAAGAAAGAGACTTCTGGGACCAGCAAGAAATGAAACTAAAATAATTTGAATGCCTTTCCATTGCAAAAATAAGAAAATGCCAAGTAGAACACTATTTTTGGGAAGTTTCCTGCAGAGCTGCCTTCTCAAAGGAAAGGAACTCACTAGGGATCAGAAACATAGAAGGACCTGGCTCGGCACCTGTGGCTCAACCGGCTAAGGCGCCAGCCATGTACACCTGAGCTGGCGGGTTCGAATCCAGCCCAGGGCAGCCAAACAACAATGACGGCTGCAACCAAAAAAAAAAACATGGCCGGGCGCTGTGGCGGGCACCTGTAGTCCCAGCTACTTGGGAGGCAGAGGCAGGAGACTCGCTTGAGCCCAGGAATTGGAGGTTGCTGTGAGCTGTAATGCCACAGCACTCTATCCAGGGTGAGAGCTTGAGGCTCTGTCTCAAAAAAAAAAAAAAAAACAACATAGAAGGACCTGAAAACAGGAATCAGTGCATAAATGATGCACTAGCTAGTGCAGGCCCAGGGTGTCGTGAGGGCATAACCCTTAACTTAGGTAATTGTGTTTTCATACCAACAAGAGAACCACAGATACAGACCCATTACCATTCAAGATAGAAACTGGACATAGAAGGCAGGAGTAAGATGAAAAATATCAGAATAAGCAAAGAAATTGATAAATAAACCTTGAATACATGAAGCAGCAAAAATCCAGTATGGAGTGACAATTGTGTACTGGATTATGTTTAGCTGGCTCTAGCAAAGGAGATGTAGAGAGAAGACCCAATTATATTTGCCAGTTTCTGTGGGCAAATACTCCCAACCATCACCACTTTACACTGCCAGTAAGACATCACTGATTGCAGAGTTAGAAGTTGTATAGTAAAACATCATTACATAATATTTCTTCTAGATAGATGAAATAGATGTAAATAATAGTAAGAGCATAGATGATAGTAAAATATGATAAAATAATTAGAAAGTGATGAGTTTTGAGTAGTTGTTACCTTTGTTTTAAATATTACTGGGCGGTGCCTGTGGCTCAAGGAGTAGGGTGCCAGCCCCACATATTGGAGGTGGTGGGTTCAAACCTGGCCCTGGCCAAAAACTGCAAAAAAAAAAAAAAAAAGAGTAAATAAAATAAATAAATATAATTTACTTAATTGTAAGTTTATATAATTTAATTTTTATTAATAGCAATGCTTAACAAACTGACTTAAATTTCTGAAAATTTAGCCATCAGCTCTTGAGAGCCTATACAAGCAGGCTACAGGGCACCACTAGGAGTATGAAAGCAAAGTAGAACTCAAACCCTGGCTAACAATATCAGAGAGAGTGGGGAGGATGACTGAAGCTAAAGGTTTTTGAGTTTTTTTGTATTATAATGAAGGGTAGAGACATTTTTGAATGGATATACCTTTTTCAAAAGTTAACATTTAGGAGTGGCAACTAAAAGAATAAAAGTAGAATGTTTAACTTCCAATCTAAAGGGTATCCCAGGGATCACCATATATCTACATAGGGAAAATGAGAAATTGTAACTAAATGTACCTTTATTTACAAAATATTCATTACAAAATTTTACAAAATATTTACAATATAGTTCTCTATGTGTTGATATAGAAATATAAAAAAATAAGATAAAATATAAAATACAGTGTGAGTTTGTTAATTTTCCTATGTATGGCAACCTTTGGGACACCCTTTATTAGAGGAAAACAAAAGAAATAAGGAACACTTGATCAATACAATGGAAGAAAATAAATAAGAAAAATAAGGATCATAAAAAGATACCAAAAAATCTAAATAGAACCAAAAGAGTCAAAAGCACCATATAAGTAAATGACATACTTGCCAGTTGACAAACTGTTAGGTTTATTAAAAAATAATTATGAAATTTAGCTATATGCTGTTGATAAGGGAGACATATAAAATATAATGACAACAAAAAGTTGAATTAGGAGGGTAAGTATACTAAGCAAATACTAAAGGTATTCTGTCTCAATACCTTTAAACATGGATGTTCGTTAATGTAAAAAAGCATTAAGACCAAAGGAAAGATTTGCCTTTTTGAGAAAAAAAGAAACAATTCACCAAAAATGTATGAATGTGAATTTATACATATTTAACAAAGTCACCATGAAAATATTAAACAAAAGTTAATAAAATTTCTTGGAGAAATCGATAAATCCAATTATAGTAGGAAATTTCAAAATCTTTCAGAATAACTGATAGATTTAATGGACAAAAAATTAGGATGTAGTGACCTTGAATTACACAGTTTACTTGATATAAAATACATTAAATGCTAACAATCATAATATATATTCCTTTCACGCACTTATGGAACAACTGTACTGGTTTTTACGGAGTACAGTAGTCCACAAATGTCCTCAAATACCAAAGAAATGATATAATGATCAATTATTGCAATAAAATAAGTTAGCAACACAGAAAGTTTACCGCCACCCATATGCTATCCATAGAAATTAAAAGAAAATTTCTAAATTATGGATATAAAAGAAATGAAGATATACATAGAATAAATAAAAATGAAAACAATGCGTATCAACAGTAGTCCATTGCAACTTGTGCAGTGCTTGTGGAAGTACCCAGAAAAGCAGGAATGAAAAATTAAGAGATAAGTTAATTACTTCCCCCCACCCCCACGGTTTTTGGCTGGGGCTGGGTTTGAACCTGCCACCTCCAGCATATGGGGCTGGCGCCCCACACCTTTGAGCCACAGGCACCACCCAAGAGATAAGTTCAAAGAAGCAGGTAAGGAGCAACCCAACCAGTTCCAAAAAAAAGAAATAAAGATAAGAACAGATACTGATGAAATAAAAAACAAAGAACAGAATTAACAAACCCCAAAGCTGATTATCTATAAAAGCTAATTAAAAAGACAAATCTTAGCAAGAATAATTACTTTTTTAAATTAGAGATAGACAATTTTAAGAATTAATAGAGTATAGATGGCATAATTATAAATGTGCCAGAGATTCTCAATAATTATTAAAATAATACCTTTCTGTTAATACCTTAGAAAACTTTTTATAAAAAGAATTTTTATAAATAATACTTATGAAAACTGATAGACCTATAGCCATTTCAAAAATTATATAAACAGTTTAAAAATCTACTCACCTCCTACCCCAAAACTCATCTGGTTTGGGAGGTAAACTCTACTACATATAGTTATGCACCGTATAAAAATGTCGCAGTCAACATCAGAACAGTGGTCCCATAAGATTATAATGGAGCTGAAAAATTCCTGCTGCCAAGTGACATGGCAGCTGTGATGACATTGTAGCACAATGCATCACTCGTGTTTGTGGTGATGCTAGTGTAAACCTATTGTGCTGCTAGCTGTACAAAAGTATAGCACATATAATTATAGAGTATACTCCTTCCGTTTATTAAAAATAAGTTAACTGTAAAACAGCCTCAGGCAGGTCTTTCAGGAGGTCTTCCAGAAGGCATTGTTAACGATAGATGCATGTTATTACCCATAAAGACCTTCCTCTGGGACAGAATCTGGAGGTGGAAGACTGTGATGCTGGTGATCCTGACCCTGTGTAGGCCTAGACTAGGGATGGATAGCACATAGAAGACAGTAATTTAGACCACTGCTACTCAAAGTTCAGTCCTGGTGAGGACGTAGGCATGTAGTACTATAAATTTCCTTGTTAGTGCTGGATTTCTTTCTTTTTTAAAAATCATAAATACATAGATCATGTATACATTAATGCATTTATGGGGTACAATGTGCTGATTTCATATAGAATTAAGAACGCTTACATGGCCCTGGTTAATATATACTTCATCTTGTTACTTAATTATTGTGTTGAGACATTTATACTCTATACTTAATAGATCTGACATGTACCCTTGCATTATGCACCATAGGTGTGATCCCACCATACACCATCCCTCAATATGACCTTCCTCCTCCCCTTCCATCCCCCCTCCTTCATCTTGGGCCATAGTTGTGATCTGTTCTTCATATGAAAGTGTGAGTGATTGTAAATTGGTTTCATACTGAGTACACTGAATATTTTTTCTTCCGTTCTTTTTTTTTACTTTTATTTTTTATTAAATCATAAACACATAGATCATGTATACATTAATGCATTTGTGGGGTACAATGTGCTGGTCACACTGGTTAATATATAGCTCATCTTGTTTACTTACTGTGTTAAGACATTTATACTCTATACTAATAAATCCGACATGTACCCTTGCATTATGCACCATTGGTGTGATCACACCATTCACCCTCCCTTGATCCGACCTCCCCGCTCCCCACCCATTCACCCCTCCTACCTCCTTCATCTTGGGCCATAGTTGTGATCTATTCTTCATATGAAAGTGTGAGTGGGGCAGTCTGTGGCTCAGTGAGTAGGGAGCCGGCCCCATATACCGAAGGTGGTGGGTTCAAAGCCAGCCCCAGCCAAAATGCAACAAAAAATAGCCAGGTGTTGTGGCGGACACCTGTAATCCCAGCTACTCGGGAGGCTGAGGCAAGAGAATCGCCTAAGCCCAGGAGTTGGAGGTTGCTGTGAGCTGTGTGAGCCACAGCACTCTACCAAGGGTGATAAAGTGAGACTCTGTCTCTGCAAAAAAAAAGAAAGTGTGAGTGATTGTAAATTGGTTTCATAATAGTACTGAGTAAGTGGGATATTTTTTCTTCCATTCTTGAGATACTTTACTAAGAAGGATATGTTTCAGCTCCATCCACGTAAAAATAAGAGAGGTAAAGTCTACATCTTTTTTAAGGCTGCATAATACTCCATGATATACATATACCACAATTTATTAGTCCATTCATGGGTCATTGGGCATTTGGGCTTCTTCATGACTTGGCTATTATGAATTGAGCTGCAGTGAACAATCTGGTGCAAATATCTTTGTTATAAATTGATTTTGGTCTTTTGTATATACATCTACTAGATAAATTGCGGGATCAAATGACAGGTCTACTTTTAGATCCCTAAGTATTCTCCATACTTCTTTCCAAAAGGGACGTATTAGCTTGCACTTCCACTAGCAGTGCAAAAGTGTTCCTTTTTCTCCACATCCACACCAACATCTGTAGTGTTGGGATTTTGTTATATGAGTCACTCTTACTGGAGTTAGATGATATCTCAAAGTAGTTTTGATTTGCATTTCTCTGATTAAACATGATGAGCATTTTTTCATGTGTGTGTAGGCCATGCGCCTACCTTCTTCAGAGAAGCGACTCTTCAAGTCCCTTGCCCACAATGAAATGGGATTACTTGTTCTTTTCTTATTAATAAGTTTGAGTTCTCTGTGGATTCTGGTTACCAAACCTTTGTCAGAAGCATAACCTGAAAATATCCTCTCCCATTCTGAAGGCTGTCTTTTTGCTTTACTTACTGTGTTCTTGGCTATGCAGAAGCTTTTTAGTTTGATCAGATCCCAGTAATGTATTTTTGGTGTTGCCTCAACTGCCTGGGGGGTCCTCTTCATAAAGCATTCTCCCAGGCCAATTTTTTCAAGTGTTTCTCCTGCACTTTCTCCAAGAATCTTTATAGTTTCATGTCTTAAGTTTAAATCTTTATCCAGTGAGAGTCAATTTTTGTTAATGGTGAAAGGTGTGGGTCCAGTTTCAGTCTTCTATAAGTTGCCAGCCAGTTCTCCTAGCACCATTTGTTAAATAGGGAATCATTCCCCCAATTTATATTTTTGATGGGCTTATCAAAGATCAAATGACTATAAGTGTCTGGGCTCATCTCTTGGTTCTCAATTCTGTTCCATACATCTACCTCTCTATTTTGTGCCAGTACCATGCTATATTGGCTGCTGTAGATTTATAGTATAGTTTGAAGTCTGATAGCGTGATTCCTCCTGATTTTTTTTTCTGAGTAATGTCTTGGCTATTCGAGGTTTTTTCTGGTTCCACATAAAATGAAGTACTATTTTTTTCCAGATCTTTAAAGTACGATGGTGGTGCTTTGACAGGGATTGCATTAAATTTGTAAACTGCTTTGGGTAAGATGGACATTTGAACAATGTTGATTCTTCCTAGCCATGAGCATGGTATGTTTTTCCATTTGTTAACATATTTAGCTACTTATTTCCTTAGAGTTTCATAATTCTCTCTTTTTAAAAATATTTTATTTTATTTTATTTTTATTAAATCATAGCTGCATACATTAATGCAATCATGAGGTACAATGTGCTGGTTTTATATACAATTTGAAATATTTTCATCAAACTGGTTAACAAAGCCTTCATGGCATTTTCTTAGTTATTGTATTCAGACGTTTATATTCTACATTTAGTAAGATCCACCTGTACCCTTCTAAGATGCACCATAGGTGTGGATCCACCCACCCTCCCATCCTCCCTTCTACCCATCCTTCCCCTCCTCTCCCCACCCCTCCTTTGCCCCTTTCCCCATATTCTTGTGCTGTAATTGGGTTATAGCTTTCATATGACATAATTCTCTTTATAGAGATCTTTCACATCCTTTGTTAGGTACATTCCCAAATACTTCATCTTCTTTGGCACAACTGTAAAAGGCATAGAGTCCTTGACTGTTTTTTCAGCTTGACAATTACTGGTATATATAAAAGCTACTGATTTGTAAGTATTGATTTTGTATCCTGAAACGCTACTGGATTCCTTAATCACTTCTAAGAGTTTTGTAGTTGATACCCTGGGGTTTTCCAGGCATAAAATCATATCATCTGCAAAGAGTGAAAGTTTGATCTCCTCTGACCCTATTTGTATACTCTTGATCGCCTTCTCTTGCCTGATTGCAATGGCTAAGACTTCCATTACAATGTTAAAAAGCAGTGGAGACAATGGGCAGCTTTGCCTAGTTCCTGATCTGAGTGGAAATGTTTTCAATTTTACTCCATTCAATATGATATTGACTGTGGGTTTGCTGTAGATGGCTTTATCAGTTTAAAAAAAGTCCCTTCTATGCTTATTTTCTTAAGAATTCTGATCATGAAAGGATGCTGGATATTGTCAAATGCTTTTTCTGCATCTATTGAGAGAATCATATGGGCTTAGTTTTTTAGTTTGTTTATATGATGTATTATATTTATAGATTTACGTATTTTGAACCAACCTTGAGACCCTGGGATAAAACCCACTTGGTCATGGTGTATAATTCGTTTGATATGTTGTTGGATTCTGTTTGCTAGGATCTCATTGAATATTTTTGCATCTATGTTCATTAAAGGTAGTGGTCTATAATTTTCTTTTCTTGTTGGGTCTTTTCCTGGTTTGGGGATCAGAGTGATGTTTGCTCCATAGAATGTGTTTGGAAGTATTACTTCTTTTTCAATGTTTTGGAAAAGGTTAAGTAATACAGGAACCTCAGTGGTTCTTGAGCCTCTACCCGTTGTGCAGAGACCCAAGCCTTCGCCTGCTGCTGAGTTGCACTTTCTCAGAGCCAAGCCAGATACCATCCTCCCTGTGCCTTTCTGCACTGTTACTGGATTCACAGTTACAGCGTAGCTGTGCTACCTCAAACCATGCAATGCCCAGTCTAACAAAGAACTGCGGATGTTCTGGTCTCTGCAGGGGTTGGGTTTCTGGAGTGCCAAGCCAGGGGGAAGGGTAGGCTGGGAGTTCAAAGTGGCAGATACAATATTTGTTCAACCTTCATGCCTGACAGAGAATGCCCAGGCTCACAGCAGGGACTCTCTGGAGAAGGAGGCCCAGCTTCCAGCAACTCAATCCCATGAGGTGAGAGAAAAGGACTCAGTTCACCACCCACAGTAGGCAAGCAAGCAACTCTCTTGGGGGAGGGGAACGGGCATGCGTCCTCTTTGGGGTGGGTTCTGTACTTGAAATTTGTTTCCTTGGAGTTGCAGCTTGCCTCAGCAGAGAAGATGTGCAATTATCAATCTCATCTCTCAGCTCAGCTCCCACCCTTCAGCTTTGTTGGGTTCTTTCTGGCCATTATCTCACCCTCTGGATGGGAGCTTCTATTGAATGCTAGCTTTAGTTGGCTATCATCCCTTTGCTTTTGTTGAATTTAAAAATTAGAGTTAGGGAAAATAGCCAACCCAAGAATTTAGCGGAACACAAGGGACATTGAAACAACATGAACAAAAAACAAACAAAGAAAAAAACAGACACACAAACACACAATCAAAAACAAAAAACAAACAAAAAAACTCGCATAGTCTGATGTAAGCACTGTCAGCAACCATAAGAGGAAGGGGAGGGCTTGGCATCCGTAGTCCAGTGGCCAGGGCACCAGCCACACACACCAAAGCTGAAGAGCTCGAACCCGGCCCAGGGCCCACCAAACAACAATGACGACCACAACTGAAAAACAGCCAGGTACCATGGTGAGTGCCTCAGCCTCAGCCTCCTGAGAGGCTGAGTCAAGAGAACCACTCAGCCCAAGAGGGTTAGAGGTTGCTGTGAGCTGTGATGCCACAGCATTCCACCGAGGGTCATGTAGTATGATTGTCTTAAAAAAAAAAAATAAAGGAGAAGCAGAGAAAAAAAATAATTAAAAAATTTTTTAACAATAACTCCTACAAGAAAGAAAAATGAAAAAGCAAAAAAGCAGAAAGAATGAGCAAAGAGAGAAAAAAGGCAACAAAATTATTTAGTTTTATACACACACACACACACACACATACTATATATAATCATGTGTATATATAGTGCCGTAGGGATCCAGTTTTTAGTAGGAATATATTTAAATTGCAATATGCTTCCTGGACAGCAGGTGGCGCTGTGAGTGGGTCCCAGGCTTATACCTGTTTTCTGGCTTAGATTGTTCTTGTTTTCCTGAATACCTGCTTGGCTCCTAGACTGCCGAACTGCTGATTCCACCAATCTTAAAAAATCTTCACAGGCAGGTTTCACAAATTCTCACTGCAACAGTTTCCATGAAGTACGGGATATCCTGGGCTCATTCCGAGTGTAGGACGACTGTCTGCAGGTGAGACTCAAATCGCTGCGCCTGGTCCGCACAGAAAGGTGCCTGGGGTGACTGCCATCTCCCAAATTCTAGAACAATGGCCTCTTCTTATCCGGGATCTTTCCCTTCTGAGTGACTCTCCCACTGCCTAACCTCGGTGGTGCCGAACCAGACCGCACCCCGCTTTGGCTGCCTAATTCCATTCCGGAGTCCACACTTTACCAATCATTCCACCCAATATGTAGTTTCCCCACGAACTGGGAACTGCAGTCCTCTATGGTGGGGCTGGTTGCCGCCGCCACTGTAGCCACAGCGCAGAACATTTCCTGGTAGTAGCTGCAGCTCAGATTACACTCCAAGTCCAGCAATCCACCACCTCGCTGCACCCCCAAACTGCCACTCCACACCAATATTCCACTGCGGAAATGATTTAGCCCACTCGCTCGCACCTGTTGTTCCAGGAGAGCTGAGCTAACCGTACTTCCTGTCTACCATCCTGAATTTCTGCATCTCAGAGATTTGGACACTTGTGTCATCAGTGTCGCTCAATTTAAAAAAGTTTATCTCCATATTGATTTTGCCATTGATGTGAAGAACGTTCAGCAATAGGTTGCTTAATTTTCATGCATTAGCATAATTTTGACAGTTCCATTTGGAGTTGATTTATAGTTTTATTCTACTGTGGTATGAGAAGATACATGGTATGTTTTTAATTTTTTTATTTGCTGAGTCTTTTGTAGCATAACATTGTGTCTATCTTAGAAAATGTTTCATGTGCTGATGAGAATGTATATTTTGCAGTGTAGGGGTAAAATATTCTATAAATGTCTGTTAGGTCCACTTGCTTTGGAATCCTGTTTAAATCTGGTATTTCTATGTTGATTTTGTGCCTCAATGATCTGTCTGCGTGCATATATATTTAGAATTATTATATCTTTTTGTTGAATTTATACCCTATCTTTTTTTTTTTTTTTTTGTGCGAGACAGACTCGCACTTTTGTCACGTCACACAGCTCATAGCAACCTCCAACTCCTGGGCTTAGGCGATTCTCTTGCCTCAGCCTCCCAAGTAGCTGAGACTACAGGTGCCCGCCACAACGCCCAGCTATTTTTCTGTTTTGCAGTTTGGCCAACGCTGGGTTTGAACCCGCCACCTCCGGCATATGGGGCTGGTGCCTTACTCCGTTGAGCCACGGGCACCGCCCTATCCCTATCATTATATAATGCCATCTTTTTTTTTCTTTCTTTTTCTTTTTTTTGCATTTTTGGCCAGGGCTGGGTTTGAACCGACACTTCTGGGATATGGGGCTGGCGCCTTACTCTGTTGAGCCACAGGCACCGCCCTATCATCTTTGTCTTTTTTGATGGTGTTTCATCTAATAACAGAATAGCTTACTCCTTCTAGATTTTGTTTTCATTTGTGTGGAATATTTTTTCACCCCTTTTTTTCAGTCTATGACACTTTCTTCAAGTTTAATGTATTTCTTGGCACAACATGGAAAAAAATACAACCCAAATATCTACTGAATTTAGTGCAGCCTAAGTATACATGTTTATAAAGTATGAAGTAGGGCACAGTGATGTCCTTGGAGGGCTTCACATTCACTCCCTCACTGACTCACCCACAGCAGCTGTTAGTCCTGCAATGCCCATTCGTGGTAAGTGCCCTACACAGGTGTATATTACATTTTTACTATGCCTTTTCCATGTTTTGATAGGTTTAGATATACAAATAGTTACCATTTTGTTTCAGGTGCCTATAATATTCAGTGCAGTAATGTACTGTACAGCTTTGTAGCCTAGGAGAAATGGGCTATGCCATATAACCTACGTGTGTAGTAGGCTGTACCATAAGTATGATGTTCACACAGTGATGAAATTGCCTAACCATGTACTTCTCGGAATGTATACCTCTTGTTAAGCAATGCTTGATTCAAAGGCAGTCAGTGATTCTTAATCTCATAATAACTGTTCTTAAGAAGAGAAAAAGAAGAAATATTTTAAAATTAATTTAGTAAATCCATACAAATTGGATTCTTATGAAAGGTCATATAAACATAATATCAGGAATATGGTAAGTATAAAAAACATAAAAACAATATTAAGAATAATTGGTAATATCTACTAAATATCAAAATATACATGGCCTCTATACTCTGAAAATCTGCTAGACATGCCTCCTAGACTCTGATTCTTAGATATGTGTACCAGAAGATATAACTGCATGTGTTCATAGCAATATTGTTTATGTTAAGAAAAAACAAAAATAATCCAAATGGCCACTGACAGGTGAGTGAACAAACTCCAGCATTCACGCTGTGGAGTACTGTGTAGCATTGGGAGCAATGGACTATATTCTCATCGGTGTAGAGGAAAGATCAAGTTTCACAAGAATATAAGGAAAAACCAGTAAAACTAAACAACGTATTGAAGCTGATACTCATTTGTGGTAAAACCGGAAAGAAATGCACAGAGATGATAAACACAAATCTCAGGATATCTTTACCTTTGCAGAGGAGGCAGAGGATATAATAAGGAAAGGCACTGTATTGGCTCCTAAAGTGTTAGTGATCAATCTAGGTGGTAGGTATATGAGTATTATTTAATTACTGATATTTATAAGTATTCACATATAGTTTCTATTGATTGGTTTATATATGAAGTATTTCATTTGTAAAAATTAACAGTAATTTTTCATTTAATAATATAAAAACAAATGTTTGAGAATTGTCAGGAAAAAAAAATCTGCAAAAGAAGCTCTTGAGAAAAGATGATAGTATTAACATGTATCATCAAGCTAAAATAGTTATAACAGTTTGTTGGTGACACATGAATAGGATAATATGTAATGGGATAAAAGAGTACTTAAAAACGATTTTAATTACTATCCTCAGAAGAATCTGAAAGTTTATGACAACTAAAAGAATAGGAGACCATGTGAAAGGAATAATCAGGAAATATGAAAGAACTGTTGAAATTAAATATTTGACTTTCTGAATTAAAAAATAACCACATAAACATTTGCAGGATTTGGTAAGGTTTTCCAGAAAGTAGGGAAGAAGAACAAAGATATAGCAAATAAGTAAAAGGATAAGTGATCAATCCAAGAAGTCACATATCTGTTAGGTATTTGCTAATAGTACAAGCTGTTATTCATTTCAGACAGTGGGCTTGCACTGTTCTATATTGACTAAATGAGTCAATAATTCCTCCAACTAGGTTCTGTTATTGTTCCCATTTTTTAATATAATGAAACCGTGGCACACAGAGAGAGATGAACTCGCCCAAAGATACATAGCTGAGAAGTAGGACTGGAATATGACATGAGGCGGTCTCTAAGCCTGCAGCATAACCAAAGCATTATATTGCCTCACACTAACATTTTTAACTCTAAAATGTTAGTATTAATATGTTTTTGAAAAATAATGATGTCAAAGCAGCGTTCTAATTGGCTGTTTTGTAATTAAGTCTTTATTTTAAAGGTAGAAATCATATATTTACTAATGTTGTGGAACTTAGAAATCATAATATTTTAACTAAATTTTGTGTCAAATTACAAATATATTTCCTCAACATTAGAGAAAAGCTTTAAATAGTGTAGCATATGTGTTAAAATTTTAAAATCAATTAAAACAATTTTTTTCCTAGTAATTGATCAGTAATATATTGAAATTGTTTCATTGCAATATGGCTGGTAATAACATTTAATCTCTCAGGGCTTATTGTCAAGGTATATATTAAAAAGTTTCAATTGCTGTATCTTGGTGATATTGTATTTCCAGGGTTATCTTGAAGAACTCTTACGACTTCGAGAAAACCAGCTATCTGAATCTGTTTCTCAGAATAAAATACTACTTCAAAGAATTGAAGATTCTGACCTGGCCCACAAATTGGAGAAGGAACAATTAGAGTATATAATTGTGGAGCTTCAAGATCAGCTGTAAGTAAGATCCTTTTACAAAATTTAGCTAGTATGTAAATATTAAAACAAAATAGTGTATTTTGACATTCTATGCAAATTCCAAGAAATCTGACTGTGCTATTAAATTCTTTTTCACTTACCCTTTTTAAAAGATTACTTTTGTTTTTCTTATTATAAAAGTAATCCATGTTCATTACAAAAACATTAGAACATACAAGAAGAAAATAAAAATCACTTTCAATTGTGTGACCAGACTTAATTGGTTATAAATTGGTATATATTCTTCTAAATGTATATGTCTTCTAAATGTATACATATGCATAATTTATAGAGTAGTTAGTTCCTGAGTGACAGATAGCAAAAAATGACAGTAATTTAGACCACTGCTACTCGAAGTTCAGTCCTGGTACATGAACATTACCAGGTTTTACCACAATACCAATAAACACAGTTTAGTATAACGACTTGTTTTTTGTGGGAAGATTTTTTTCTTTTTGTGAAGGAAGCTATATATTTTGAGCCACATGAATATCTATTTAATATGAAAGGATGATTCTTTTAAATTTTTATTTTAAAATAATTTTAAACTGTCAGGAACATAATATCGATAGTGCAAAGGATTCCCATATGACCTTCCCTGAATTCACCAATTTTCAACATTTTGCCACATTTGTCTTATAATTCTCTCCCTTCCCCCAGACATAGGTACACTATTTTAAAGCACTAAGAGGTTGCATACATCATACCTCTTCCCTTTGTGCCTTGACGCTTCAGTGTGTCTTTCTTAAGAAAAGAGATCTTCTCTTATTTAACCATAGTTCAGTTATTAAGTTAAGGAATTTAAATTTATCCAATAATTTCATCTTGACTCTAATTTATACTATAAAATAAATATAATTTGTATTTTGTCCAGTTATCCAAATAATGTCCCTTATTGCAACTATTGTTTTTCTAGTGCCAAACTCAATTCAGGATTATGTTTTATATTTGGTTGTCAATCTCTTCAGGCACTTTAAACTTAGTTTCTTAGTCTTTTTCTTACATGAGATTGGTATTTCTGAAGAATACAAGCTAGTAATCTTGGAGAATGTCCTGAAACTTGTATTTGTTTGCTCTTTTCTTGTGAACTTATCCTTTTTTGGACAGAATACAATATAAGTAGTAGTATGTTCTCTTCAGGATGTAACATCAGAAGGACCTAAAGTCTATTAGCCTTTTATGGGTGATATCAATTTAAAATTTGGTTAAAGCATTTTTTTCTTCTATATATTTACTGTGGTTCCTTTCATAACTAACATGAATTTGTAAGGAGATACTTTGAGACTAAGTAAATTTAAAAGATTATTTTTAAGTAAAAACCTTTTTTAAAGGTTTAAATTTATTAAAAATTTAATATTTTTTAAGCCAGCGGTTCTCAACCTGTGGGTCCCAACCCAGAGGAACTGTATTAAAGGGTCGCGGCATTAGGAAGGTTGAGAACCACTGCTCTAAGCATTTATGTCTTGATGAAAAGAATTATATTTACATTCACATGTTATTTCTTCCTCTTTTTATGTTATTGTAAAATTGGGTTCATACTATGGGGCATCACTCACTGAAGGACAGTAAAGCTTTGCTTCCATTAAGCAGGGAGAAAAATACCAAGAGCCAAACAATATAGATGTCTGGTTATTTCTTTACAATTAAAAGATGAAGATAATTTCTTTTTTTTTTTTTAGCAAGTAATTCTAGTAGTTTATCTAAGTGCTTTGAAGTTAACAATAATTATGAAATAAGTTTTTATTTTATAAAAAGAGGTACTTTCATTTGAAGAATTAAATTGGAATGGATCATATTTATTTTTCTTGTGATAATTTAAAGGAAACAAAGACTGTCAAACTCTTCACTTTGAGGAAACAATCTACTTTAGTCATGGCCTTATAATTCCATGATATAAGAAGGTCATTTATCCTTTTTATTTTGCAAAGGAACTTTGCGATTGTTTTTAATGCTTTTTAAGGAGATTTTAATTAAAACAATATTACTAGAGAAGCAGTCAAAAATTATGGCCACTTGATTAGAATTAAATTATTTTTCTTGAATTTAAAGATTTACTTTCACACAATACAGCTACAGTTTTTTTGTTTTGTTTTTTTTTTTTAAGACAGAGTCTCACTTGTCACCCTTGGTAGAGTACTGTGGCGTCATAGCTCACAGCAACCTCCAACTCCTGGGCTTAGGTGATTCTCTTGCCTCAGCCTCCCAAGTAGCTGGGAACACAGGCACCCCCCACAACGCCGTCTATTTTTTTATTGTAGTTGTCGTTGTTGTTTAGCAGGCCCAGGCCAGGTTCGAACCCACCAGCCCCATTGTATGTGGCTGGGGCCCTAACCATTGGGCTACAGGCACCAAGCCTAGATTTTTTTGATAGGTGTAAATTGGCGTCTTAAAAGATTTGTACAAAATTCACTTTCAAGGATATTCAATAGGCGAATAAGACGAATTTTTCTGTGAATCTTCACAGTTCAGTCTGTATCAGAATCAGCTTTAATAGATACAGAATAGTATGGGCATTTTTGCAGCTATTGGGAAGGAGTGAATGTTCCTGAGATTTGTTTTTTTGTTAGTTCTTACCAATGGTCACGAGGGCCTACAATCAGAGCTGGGCACTGAAATTCCCTTTGTTGATCCTGAGAAGATAAACATGGACCTGAGAAAATTAAAATTTACAATGTATACAGGAAAAGGTCAGAAAAGGAATATTAGCAGGTGGAATAGGAAGCATGTAATATTTGCTTCTACATTGTGTTAATTATCTTTTCCTTGGTGATTTAAATCTTGAGCCACTTAATTTTATATGTTCTTACTGGTTAGAAGTATTTGAATTTTTAGTGAGGTATTCATTGATTTTTGCCTTTGAGGCGCCTGTGGCACAAGGAGTAGGGTGCCGGACCCATATGTCAGAGGTGGAATACTCATAACATCTGAAAAATTTGTAGTTTTGGTAATAGAGTGCAAGTTACTGTGAAGCATCTTCTAAAACTCTCTGGAATAGCAGAACTGTGTTCAGGTAATGGCTGTACACTCGCTAGTTAGGAGCTCAGTCTTAATGTTTTAGAGTCTCTGTTTCTGTATCTGTAAAATAGAGATAATACTCACCTTGTTGGTCATTATGAATATTAAATGTCATAAGGCATAATTAGAAAACAGAAGGCATTCAAAGAATGTTTATCTGTCTGCTTTTGTTGCTATAAGCCTTAATATTTTTTTTTACTGTTTGGAATTTATTGAGGGTACAAAGAATTAGGTTACACTGATTGCTTTTGTTAGATAAAGTTCCTTTTGTAATTGTGTCCCACCCCCAAGACGTGTGACTCCTCATCTTCCCCTTACCTGTCCTTGCTCCCCAATTGCTCATTCTCCTACCCCCTACCTTTTATTAGATCATCTGCTGTCTTCATATTAGAATTGAGTACATTGGATTCTTGCTTCTCCATTCTTGTGATGCTTTACCAAGAAGAATGTGTTTTGACTCCATCCAGGTTAATACTAAAGATGTAAAGTCTCCATCTTTTTTGTGGCTGAATAGTATTCCATAGTGTACATATACCACAGCTTGTTAATACATTCTGAGGTTGGTGGGCATTTAGGTTGTTTCCACATTTTGGCAGTTGTAATTGAGCTGTGGTAAATAGTCTATAGGGCAAAGGTCCTTATGATCAAATGATTTTTTTTTTTCCTCCTGGGTAGGTGCCTCATAATGGGATTACAGGATCAAATGGGAGGTCTAATTTGAGTTCTTTGAGGATTCTCCATACTTCTCTCCAAAAAGGTTGTATTAGTTTGCAGTCCCACCAGCAATCTAAAAGTGTTCTCTTCTGTCCAGATCCACACCAGCATCTGTACCTTTCTAGATTATTTCATATGGTTATTAAAAACATATTCTTCTGTACCTATGCTGGTCCAAGATATTAAACACCAGCCACATGTGACCATTGAGCACTGGAAAGGTGACTAGTCTTAATTGTGATATGCTTTAAGTGTGAAATATATATCAGATAGTATGAAATAAAGAATGTAAACTATCTTATTAATAACTTTTTTATTGGTTTCATGGTGAAATAATATCTTGGATGTATTAGGTTAAAGAAGTACATGATAAAAATGGATTTCAAGTGCTTTTTAATGAGGCTAATAGAAAATTTCAAATTTCATATATGACATATTTCTTCTTGACTGAACTGATCTGTATTCTTTCTACTCAAAGCCAGCTAACTGTCTTAGAATCATCTGGGAGCACGTTCTCAGGCCTCACCCCAGTACTGAATCAGAATCTGTATTTTTTTTTTTTAAGAGACAGGGTCTTAGTCTGTTGCCTGTGCTGGAGTGCAGTGGAGAGTGATTATATCTTGAACCTTGAACTCTTAAGTTCAAGTGATCCTTATGCCTCAGCCTCCCAAGTAGCTGGGAATACAGGTATGCACCACCATGCTGTGCTAAGTTTTAAAAAAAGGTTTTTTAATAGACAGAGTCTTGTTGTGTTGTCCAGACTGGTCTCAAACTCCTGCAAACTTCCTACCTTTGTCTCTCAAAGTGCTGAGATTATAGGCATGAGCTATCACTCCTGGCATATAATGTGTATTTTATCAAGATCCCCAGAGGGGATCCATTGAAGTTTGAGAAGTGCTCCTCTGTGTTGTACATCCTAGCAAGTAGATTCTCCATCTGGCTTACTGGTTCTCAACTGTGGTTGCACATTAGAGACACCCAGGGAGATTAAAAAATATATACTTTTTAAAGAAATTAGGGTGCCTGAGTGAGCCTTGCCTTGAAAAATGTTGATTTAACTGTTGAAAGGTGAGACCTAGGAAAGCTTTCCACAGCTTGGTGCATTGGCTCACACCCATAATCCTAGAACTTTGGGAGGCTGAGGCAGGAGGATTGCTTGAGGCTAGGAGTTGGAGACCAGCTTTGGCAATCGCAAGATGCTGTCTTTATGAAAAAAAAAAAAAAAAAAAGCAAGCTTCCCAGGTGTTTCTGATGTGCAGTCAGGGCTGAGAACTACTGCTGTAAGAGGCTGTGTTAAATTTGAGTTTAATCTTTCTGGCCAGAATATTTTATAAATGATACTATATTCATATTATATTGAGACGCTCACTGGTTGTCCAACTTCTAGTAATTCTAATGTTGAACAGTGGATTCAGGTGGTGATAGTCCAGTTTCTCTTTTCTGATCAGCCTTTCATCTGATGACTTGAACTGTGTTTGAGTGTTACCTAAATAAATTGATCAATTAGGACTTATAAAATAGTGGTTTCCTAATTGTTATTTCTTCCACACTTATTGGCCAGATTTATCTATAGAGATCCCCCATAAGGGCTTTTTGGTGGTTACTTTGAAAAACAGTTCTTACAGGATATTGCTAATTTTCAGAGTAAGATGCTATGTCTTACTTATTTCTATAGTTAAGAGTGAGATGAAGATTTTGGTTTTTTTAATTTTGTTTTGCTTTTTCTTTTATATGTTGAACTTGATATATATAATCTCTTCTACAATGTGAACTGGCTCATACAAGATTCATAAATAAAGGGGTAATGTCAGTGTAGCAAGGAAATCATCTTGGTAGATGTTTCCTAGAGGTTAATGTATCTCAACCCTAGCTGAATGCAAAATATACTAATGCAGTTAAGTATTGCAGTGTGCCAGTAGATGGCATTCTCTCTTTGTACATGGTACTTATTGACCTTACTTTCCTCTGGTTCACTTCATCTTTTTGGAGGTCCTTATTCTGTAGTTATTCATCTTTGTACATTTTGCCCTCACCTGCATAGGCATCCTTAATCCTTCTTTACTGTCACTTTTACTTTTTGTTAAAGTCTAGATTTATTGAAGTATTTAATTATATAGGAATTTAACAAATTATTTTTTGTTTTGTTTTGTTTTGTTTTGTAGAGACTGAGTCTCACTTTATCACCCTCCGTAGAGTGCTGTTGTATCACATAGCTCACAGCAACCTCCAGCTCCTGCACTTAGGCAATTCTATTGCTTCAGAGTCCCAAATAGCTGGGACTACAGGTGCCCACCACAATGCCTGGCTATTTTTGTGTTGCAATTGCCTAGGGCCAGGTTTGAATCCGCCACCCTCGGTATACGGGGCCAGTGCCCTACCCACTGAGCCATAGGTTTGAACCCACCGGCTGGCGCCCTACCCACTGAGCTTTTTTTTTTTTTAACACTTTCAAATCAACTTTTCTTTTTTCTTTTTTCCTCCTCACATACAGAACTTCCCCATATACCACATTTCTTGAAGCTATAAAGTCGCTTGATATCGGCCAGGTACCATTTTATTCCTAAAACTTCGTTGGCATCAAAATATGACAGTTAACCAGTGTTAAATCCATAAAATATGTACATACCACAGCACATTAAACTTGGCAATTAAACCACGTAAAAAGAGGATGAGGCCCACATCCTATAGGCTCGGATCAGGTGTTCACTGGTCCCTATCTGGCGACTGGTTGGTTGCAGCAGAGGCAATAGGCAGTTAAACTTCAGAAGACACTGAACACTGATCTGGAAGCACACTAGTGCCATGTACCATACCACCTTTCTCTGAGGTGATCTCAGGATTTTAGAATGGTAGATCTAACTGATACAACAAAATGAAGATAAACAATACAACATTTACTCTGAAAATATCCTATTACTACTATGCATGCATGGTGAATTTGAACACAACTCGTCCCAGAAATTTGTCACGGTCATCCTCATTTTTTAGGTTGGGTGATCCTTCAATCCTGCACTCAACTGTTATTTCTTTCCTAGGACTTTCAGGCACAAAGCGGAGCTGAACAGCAACTAATGGCTGTAGATACCCCACATGCAGTTTTTTCCCATAATATGGAAAATATTTTAAGTCTATAACTCCGTTTGGAGGATAAGTTGTTACTGATGCTACACTTGTATCTTTAGAAACACAGTCTATCCTTGGTTCTCCATCATGTTTTAATCCAATTATTCTGTTCATTTTCACAAGAATACAAGGGTTTCCTTGCAAATAGCCAAAATCAGGATCATTCACACCACTGCATTCCTCAAGTAAGGAAACAGGAAACTGACATGCAACATAATCCAGACCATTCTGTTCAAAAAGACCTCATTTATTACATACTGTGTGATTCTTCTGTTCCTCTGCAGTGTATGGTTTTAGAAAATGCTTAAGGTCTCAAACGTACGCTTCACAGGTAGTTG
>CAUYON010069515.1:0-12475 GCA_963573935.1 Arctocebus calabarensis | reverse complement strand
GGGCAGTTCATGGGTTTAAGGGCAAACAGCTCCTTTTCCACCTCGAATGAGAACATGTTCTCGCTGTAGTGCTGCCAGTGGCCTGAGGTCATCCAGAGCCGGCTGTTGTAGATGTTTGGGGTAACCACCTCCTGGAATCCTCTTTTCCTATATTCACTCTGATAGAAAACAAACAGAATACACAGTTGCAAATAAACGCTCACACTTCTTGTGGGACTAAAAATTTAAAGAGCAATTTTACACTGTCCAGTGAAATTCAAGATGTATATATGCCATGACCCATGTATGCAAATGTACATGACCCAGGACGTACCAAAGAGGAAACTCTTGGCATACGTACCTAAGGAGGCTTATAAAAACAATGCTACTGCAGCCTGGCTAGTCACTCGGGAAAATCATACATCACTATCCTTCACTTATCCATCAGTCCAGAAATGGGAGCACTGTGGCAGTTATGTAGGCAAGTAATATGTAACGAGTGAAAAAAACTAGATTTCTAAGTATCCAAAAACAACCACAGTGCAGTCTGATATACAATGAGGCTTCATATATGTTAATCTGAAATTCATAAGCACATAACCACCCAAGGGCTGTAACAAATGGTCAGTCTACAGAGGTGGTCAAGGTAAGGAACTAGGCCTACTATTCTGATATATACATGTGGTCAATGTCTGGGTCTATGAATATCAGGTCAACTTAGGGAGGTGGTCAATGTGAAGAGGTGCTCAACTATGGAGGTCCTACTGTATACAGGGTAAATGTAGACAACATGGGCAAAAGGAATCCATACCAACTCCAAAATAATTGTTTCCTCTAGGAAGGGGTCCTAAAGAAGAGCTCTATAGGGTGGCGCCTGTGGCTCAAAGGAGTAGGGTTCAAACCCAGCCTCGGCCTTAAAAAAAAAGAGCTCTATACACTTTCAACAAAAAATCTGAAGCAAATACAGCTTAAGTAAATATTTGTTAAATCTGGGTGTTGAGTATGTAAGATATTGGTTATACTATTTTTTATAAACTCATGTTTACAAACAATATAAACACTTATTTGGAGGTTGCTATGAGCTGTGATGCCACAGCACTCTATCCAGGGTGACAGCTTGAGGCTCTGTCTCAAAAAAAAAAAGAAAAAGAAAAGAAAATACAAATGAATGGTTAAAGTTAAAGAGGGCATAGAGTTCTTATGTAAGGACTGCAGGTCCCACCTCAAGCCCAGTGTCCCTCTGCATATATACACTCATGTGTATAAACAAAATCACCCATCAGAAAATTTATGAGACCTCAGACTTCTACTTTTATTTAGCATTTTGTATACAGAGTAGACAAAGTTCATGTGCAATTTACTATATTAAACTATTTTAAATAGTATATGAACTTTATATCCACCCTGTATTTCTTCTCAAATACAGATTATCTTTCCTTTTAGCAGAGCTACTCAATAAAATCATCTTATATCCTAAATCTTCGTAAGAAAATAAATATGGTTTACCCTAATGAATTCAATAAGTGTATTATAAATGTAGGCTCCCTTTGGTAGGAAAAAGCAACTTCCAGGGCTGAGTTCATGGAAGAAATACAGTTCTTGGTCCTGGGTAAAAGAAAAGCAAAAGCATGTTTACATACATTGTCTATCTCATCAACATAAACATCAGCGCTCTTGAGTTCAGAATATAGTTTGTCATCTTGTATTTCAATTAGTGCCAATCCTGAACTAAAGAACCCACGTCAATATTTCTGGTGTAGAATGTAATGGTGCTGAATTGCAGTTATTTACAACTTAGCACAAGTACATTTCCTGACTTACATTCCTCAATCCAGTCAAGTTCACCCAACAATGATGTGGAGCAAGGGACTCAGTTCTCTCACTATCCACTACAGCAGCTCTCACGGTTTTAAGACCTTGGTGTTTGGCTGGGTGCAGTGGCTCATGCCTGTGATTCTAACACTCTAGGAGACAGAGGTGGGTGGATTGCTTGAGTTCAGGAGTTCTAAACTATCCTGAGTCAAGAGTGAGACCCTGTCTGTAAAAATAGCTAAGACTTTGTTGCAGGCACCTGTAGTCCCAGCTACCAAGGAAGCTGAGGCAAGAGGATCGCTTGAGCCCAAGAGTTTGAGGTTGCTGTGAGCTATGACACCAGGCACTCTACCGAGGGCAACAGAAAAAAAAAAAAAAGATCTAAGTGTTTGTTTTCTTTCTTTCTTTAACAAGCAGGAGAGGAAGGAAATTGGGAAAGACACTGATAACAAAATAGATGTTGGAGATGAAATTGACTGGCTTTGGGTGATGGTGGAAAAAAATAAAAACACACTCTGACTCCTTGCTGACCAACTCCATTACCCAATCCCCAGAGCCCTTGAGGAAGGGTTCACCCCTCGTTCCTGGCCGGAATGGTGGGCAGCCAAGGACCCCAGGACAGAGCAAACCCTATTTTAGGAAGGAATGTTTTTATCAAACCTGGCTTCCAATTCAGAGGCCAGTCAGTGGGGGAAGGAGATGACAGAACAGAATCCAACAATTGTTGTGTTAACTTGGGCAACAATTTCTGGGCTTTTATTTCCACCTTTTTAAGATAAATCTGTGAGACCAGACAGTTCCCAAAGTCCAGTTAGTTCTTCCAGTTGTATGAAAAGCCACCATAGTTCTTTTAAAGAAAACTATAGGTCATCAGTGTTTGTTCTCAAAAATTAAAGCTCATTTTTGTGTGACACTGAGCACACTTCAGAAAGATGATGTGGGCCATTAGTATTTACAGCTCACACAGGACATAGCACCGGTTACTTGAAAGCTACAGCATTCTTTCAAACTGAAGCTCATAGTTAATACAGCTAAATTTCAAACAAAATTGAAGAAAATTCAGTGTAGACACATTAGTGGTTTTTAACATACCCTCCCAATTTTCCTGTGATCTCGGTTTTTAGCTTCCTCTTGAAATTTTTCCCACTCTTTCAACATTTTAGGATCTGGGAATGAAATGCCATAAATTCTCTGCAGAGTCTCCATATCTGCTTTGCCTTCCCAGTATGTGGAGGAATTCTGGAAAAAAATTAACCACAAAATACTCAAATTTGTAAACATTTCACTGATTTTAATTCCTAATTGCTTTGAAGGCTAACTAGGGTGGTCAGATTCATTCTGTAGCACAAAGTGGACTGTTTTCTTCCTTCAAAAAATACCCACCCACCAATACACACTCAAACCATAATTCCACAAACATTATACTGACAGCAAAGGCATTTCTCAGAAACTGACTAAGCAAAAAGGGAAATGACTTCAAAAAAAACTTGAAATGAGTCAGTTACTATCCTGATTTAAAGTGCATTTTATTTATCACCTCAAAATGTTTATGAACTAACATGAAACTGTCAGGATTAGTTTTTGTTTTAAAAAAGAACTTGGATGATATTAATTTAGACATGGAAAGGGCAAAAGTGCACATTCCTATAGTGAATCTCAAAGTTTTCTGAGTGAATCCCCCCAACCTCCATCCCTCTCTGCTTGCTCTGGTGATGATGAGTCAATCCCTTCTCGAGAATTCAAGTTGTAGAAGACCAATGACAGGCAACACGCAGCTAGTGGACAGCATGCAAAAAAAGATCATCCTTGCATACGCAAGAAAAAAATGGTAGAGAAGAGAAACCAATGAAGTTTAAACACACAACTATATGACACAAATATGTTTTTATAGGGTCTTTTATAAAACACATTGCTTACTTTGTGTATTTTTAAAGTCTTAATTTTGCCAGTGTGTCGGACGTGAGGGCCCCGGCAGAGATCTATTAAGGGGCCACACCTAAAGATAAAATGAAAACCATTTTAACAGAGACAGAAAATGATGGACACACAAGATGCATTTCATGACATCTGATGTTCTCACCTATATACTGTAGTAGTCGGAGTATTCACTTTTTCATTCAAAATCCGGCATTTGAACTTATTGTACTGAAAATAGGAAACAAACATTTTTTTTTTTTTAAAAAAACCCTTCCCTTAATTTTTACCTCTAAATATTATAAGCTAAAATATAACTCCAAATATAACTTTTCAGAGCATTGTATAAATATAAATGTGTCAATATTTCACATTTTAAAAATATCAAAGAACAAAATAGTAAACAAAACCTTACTGGCCTAACCCCAAGCAACATTCATGAATGATATAAAAGTGGAGGCCATACATTATGGGTTCTATATACCTGAAACATTTGCAGTAAAGTTTCTTTCTTAACTTCCAACCTTTCAAAAGCTTGTTTTTCTTTAATGATTTTCTTACATAAAGCTTCCAAAGAAGAGAAATCATTACTGGACACACCCCTGAAAGAGAAGAAAGTATTACCTCTTTCCATTCTAATCACACCAAGTCTTAAAAAAAAGTTTATTTGGGATACTTTAAGGGCTTTCATGCAAAAAAAGTTAGATCCTTGCATCATACATTAGAATTTTAAACTAAACATTTGTTCTAAGTTATTTTTATGTTTTGTATGTTCAGTGACTTCTGCCTTGGTCAGCATGGTGACCATTCCCACTAGTAAGGCCCTAACTTTAGCCAGGTTTAAAGGCAAGGAGAGGAGTAGTTACATTTTATTCTGTAATGTACATTAGAGTTCCACTGCCATCACTAGAACATCTCCTCAAAGTCTCTATTACTTCAAATAAATTGTGACACTTCAACTTTTAGTAATGGGATACTTGGTGACTATGAAGCAATGAGCTCTATGCTGTTCTTCCTTTAGGTCTTTAAAAACAACTTAGTCATTCAGACTTCAGTTTTCTTTATCCAGTTACATAACATACCCCTCTTCGAGGTACATGTCATAATAGAATCCATTTTCTATGGGTGGACCATAACATAAACATCCACCGTAGACTCGTTCCATGGCTTCACCCATTATGTGAGCACTTGAGTGCCAATATACCTGAAAATGCAAAGAAACAGGGATGGTTTGGATCTTGGCATACAACAAATTGTGAATTAATGTGGTTGCTTGAAACTAGATGGATAATTATTTTTAAATAAACCTAATACCTAAAAATCTAAATTTATAAATCGATAACTACACTGTGATTCTTTCCACAGCCAAAATAATTTTTTTTTTTTTTTGGAGTTTTTGGCTGGGGCTGGGTTTGAACCCACCACCTCCGGCATATGGGGCCTACTCCTTTGAGCCACAGGCACCACTCCACAGTCAAAATAATTTAAAAGGCTTCTAATTACTAAATTGTATTTATACCTTAGAGATCATCCAGTTTAATTGTTTTCAAACTAATTATATTCAATCCAGCATCATGAAGTAAGGATGGATTCTGTTTCCTAAAAACGCTTTTATTTATTTATTTATTTGAGACAGAATCTCAAGCTGTCACCATGGCATCACAGCTCACAGCAACCTCAAACTCTTGGGCTTAAGTAATTTTCTTGCCTCAGCCTCCCAAGTAGCTGGGACTACAGGCACCTATCATAACCCCCAGCTATTTTTTAGTTGTTGTTGTTGCAGGTGTCATTGTTATCCCAGTTGGCCCAGGCCAGGTTCAAACTGCCAGCCTCAGTGCATGTGCCGATGCCCCACCCACTGAGCTACGGGTGCTGCCCTGAAAACTGTCTTACTGACTGCAATGGCCCAGGTTCTTTTGAATCAGTATTCTCAGTCTCATGTCCCAGATACTGTGAGCCATACTTGGCTATGGAACATCACTTAAGAATTAGTGTTTTTCCTTAATTGGCCCCAAATACCTGAGGTTAACTTGACCATGCAACAGCATGATAATAATAAAATACAAGACAAATGCAGGGACAATGAAATCAAATAATAGGACTTAGTTTCGTTCAGATGAGTCAAAATATAACCAAAGCAGCTTGGCACCTGTAGTTCAAGTGGCTAAGGTGCCAGTCACATACACTAGAGCTGGCAAGTTCAAATCCAGCCCGGGCCTGCCAAACAACAATGACAACTAAAACCAAAAAAATAGTCAGGTATTGTGGCAGGCGCCTGTATTCCCAGCTACTTGGGAGGCTAAGGCAAGAGAATTGCTTAAACCCAGGAGTTGGAGGTTGCTGTGAGCTGTGATGCCTCAGCACTCTACCCAGGGTGACAGCTTGAGGGTCTTAAAAAAAATAAAGGCTCGGCACCTGTGGCTCAACGGGCTAAGGCGCCTACCATGTACACCTGAGCTGGCAGGTTTGAATCCAGCCCCGGCCCACCATACAACAATGACGGCTGCAAAAAATGGCTGGGCGTTGTGGCGGGCGTCTGTAATCCCAGCTACTTGGGAGGTGGAGGCAGGAGACTCGCTTGAGCCCAGGAATTGGAGGTTGCTGTGAGCTGTGGATGCCACGGCCCTCTATCCAGGGTGACAGCTTGAGGCTCTGTCTCAAAAAAAAAAAAAATATATACATATATATATAAAAAACACCAAACCAATGTTTTCAGGATTATTAAGGTACCAAAGTGATATGAAAAAATTCTCATAAAACTCGAACATATACCGGAAAACCACAGATTCGCATCACTAAACAAAATGCTTTATTTACTTCCTCTTTATATGGTATACAGCCAAGAAAACTTTGCCATCAAGTGCAGGTTGATTTTTGTAGTTTTGTCCAGATCTGCACACTTAAGATGAGACAAAGTATAGTAATAAACTTTCCAATAAGAGGAGTACTTTTAAGTAATATTCAAATTTATCTGTTAAACATATACACCCTGGCTCTTTTCTCTTCCTTCTCCGTGTGTCTCTCTCTCTCCCTCTCTTCTTTCTCTCCCTCCTCTCTTCCCCCGTTTCTCTCTCTCTCTCTCCTCCTCCTTAATGCTGCTCTGCAGCTTACCGGCCAATAAAGACCTTTCGTACAAAAACAACAACAACAACAAAAACAAAAAAATATATACACCCTGCTGAAGTGCTGATAGTGTAAAAAATAATTTTTACTTGCTTGCTAAGTTTTTCACAAAATTCCTGGGACATTTTCCACACTAAAGTATCTAATAATGAAAATAAATTTATTTAACTTTACCTCTTAACTTCCTAAGGCAAGCCTTTTATTACATTTTCTAAATGAAGCACACAAGGAAGATCTCAAATATAACAAGACTCAATAAACGTTAGAAACCCCATGGCAATAGTAATGAGCTGGAAAGGATTACAAATATGAACCTTTGGGGTAAAATTCAATGAATACTAAGTAAAAACTTACTGCTTGAGCCTCCTCATCCTCAAACTTGAGAAGCTCCAATGTACAATCTTCTTCCAGAGGGCGGTCCAGGTCCCAAACCACTTTGTTCACTTTAGCAATAACTGTGTTGTCAGCCAAGCCTTGACTTAAAAAAAAAATACACAAAATATATAAAAACAGAAGACTCCACACAATCTCTTGTAGCACAACACTCAATCTGGGAACAAGAAAATAAACTATATATGTATATATTTAAGGACTGAATGACTAATCAAAGCACTGTTAATTGATTTTGCTTATTTATCAGAGTTGCTGTGTCTGTTTAAATAAGAAGCATTGAGGTTCGGTGCCTGTGGCTCAAGCGGCTAAGGCGCCAGCCACGTACACCTGAGCTGGCAGCTTCGAATCCAGTGTGGGCCTGCCAAACAACAATGACAGCTGCAACCAAAAAAAAAAAAATGGCCGGGGTTGTGGTGGGTGCCTGTAGTCCCAGTTACTTGGGAGGCGGAGGCAGGAGACTCATTTGAGCCCAGGAGTTGGAGGTTGCTGTGAGCTGTGATGCCACAGAACTCTACCCAGGGTGACATCTTGAGGCTTTGTCTCAAATAAATTAAATAAAGATTTAAAAAAAAAAAAAAACTTAAAAAAAAAAAAGAAGCATTGAGTGTCAAATAATGCTTTGAATTTTCAGGATCTTCTAGTTACATTCTCAGGGGTTTTTTTTTGCATTTTCCATTTTATTTTAGAAAGATACACGTACATGTATATAAAAAATACATGTAGTATTAGTGTATGTGTGTGTATGACCAAACTTTATCCACTCCAGCTATGGGAATTAGAGGGGAAGAGGGAGAGTGACAGAAGGACAGCAAGGACATCAGTGTGCCTGGAGGTCAGCCTGTGAGAGGGTGGTGAGTGTGGGGTCAGGATGTGTACATGTGTGTATATCTATACGTATATACATATATAAACACATACACTAATGCTACATGTATTTTTTAATATACATGTACCTGTATCTTTCTGAAATAAAATGGAAAATGCAGGAAAAAACCCAAAATTTTACCTAAAAATATAACTAGAAGAACCTGAAAATTCAAAACATTATTTGACACTTAATGCTTTTTATTTAAACAGACTCAGCAACTCTGATAAATAAGCAAAATCAATTTACAGTGCTTTGATTGGTCATTCAGTCCTTAAATCAACCTTTTCCATCTCCAAGTAAGCTTTCTACAAAGCCAAGATATTTAGACCCTAAAATTTAAAAAGAGGCCTAATAATTGACTTCTGTAATTCTCCTCCAGCTTAAAATGTATACCAGATTCTTTGATAGACGATGCTAACCTTAGAATTACGCAAATGCCTAAGACAACAGTATTAATAACAAATATAGTACTAAATGAATGACTACTTCATAAAACTGCTTTTGTAACATGGATTAAAATATTACTTAGAGCCCTCAGTGCACAGTACAAAACAGTGATGAAATGTCAGACCCCTAAAGTGTAAAAGCTGCAGGAGTTGTAAGGAGAAAGCAGCAGAGTCACAGTTTGGAAAGGTTTGAAGGATAAAGAAATGAGAGGCTGGCAGGACCAAAAAGTACAGACAGGAAGAAGACAGGAGAGATGGCATTCCAGGTGAGGGAAATGACACAGACCCGAGTTGAAATACAACTAAAAATGTTTATTTGGGAAGTGGCTAGAGGAGAGCAAGGTGAGCAGCTAGAGAATGACAGTCTGTAGCTGCCTGGACAGCTCAACAGGTGGCAGGCCACCCTCTAGACTATGTAGAAAAAGTATACATCCATTACACTGTCACTCTCAAATAAACCTATCACCAGAAGGCTTTGAGCTAGCCAGGACTGCTAGTTTATACAATCTATATGTGATGATCAGGAGAGAAGAACAAAAGAAGGTATATAAGCAAATTCCTTTCCCTTTTCAGGGCTCCCACTGACTTTCTCCCATTGACTAGAGTACAGCCAATGTTTTCTTTCTTTCTGAGGTTAGATGGAGCCACTGAAATTACACATTTCACAAAACAGAACATGAACTTAACATAGAGAAATGTATTCTATCCTATTGGTGTAAAAGGGTTTTCGAAAGATTAAAGAACTGATCAAAAGACAACTAATGTTCTTTTGTATTTGGTTAGAACATGACTTTCATGGTCCAGAATGGTGCCCTTAGATGCTAATAATAGTTACTTTGAAAATGTTCCATAGTTACACATGGGCTACACTGGATCATTACAATTTATCAAAGAAATCTGTACTTTAAGATTTATGACAAAACTTCAAAGAAAAACCTTTTAAAGGAAATGGAACATGTCTTTTTCTTTTTTCCCTTTCATATTCACCACTAATGATCTGAACCTTTAAACAGCCTATTATCCATGCTATAATTTTTCACAGAACAAAGTTATTTTGACTTTCGTAAACACGTCATAAAGAACTCTCAGTGAAGATCAGTGACTTAACTCAAGCTATAGTCCATCAGTGTTTTATGTAATTCAACTTAGAATTTTGCAGGTCTTACAAAAATACCTTCCAATCGGTCCCTTGATAAATTACAATGCATGCATTTAAATTACAATGTTGACATTGTAGAATGTAGAGGAAAAAGTTCCTGGATTAATAGGAGCCTGAATCTTAATGACATGGCTACAATCTCATCAACCTGACCTTTAAAATCATCTCTAAAATGAAAGATTGAACTGATACTTACAGGTCTATTCAGTTCTCTATTATCTTACATGAAAATGTGATTGATGTTACAACTCTCTTACTTCTTTTGGCGTAAGGTAGAAGTACCCATAGGCAAAAGCACTTGTCAAGTTAACTGAAAACATTCCATTCACTTTGTAAAAAGTACTAATCAATGTCAGTGGTACAGTACGAGCTCAGGGCTGATAGGCCTAATAGGTTCTATTCAAACCAGGTGAGTAACCTGCTTACCAAGAATCGGCCATGTTGGTTCTCAATCCTACTTTTGAGCTTCTCATTTTATTTTTTAGGTTCAAGATATGACAATTTGACATCCAGTATGGCGATGTCATGTAGTTCAACTCAATACATAATTATTACAAGTACAATTTAAAATATATAAACATAATTTAAAAAAATACTATACCAAGGAAATTGTAGTCTACGAAAACCAAGCTGAATGTTTGGAAAGCATTGATAAAAGCAATTGACAAAAAAAAATATTGTTGAGTTAAGTATGGATGAAACTACACAAAAATCAGGAAGGATTTTACTTGCCAGGCTGCTTCTCAAATATGTTAAGATAATGTAAAAACTCTAATTAGCACCCCCTCTCTCAAAAAGCCTTTGCCATATATATAAAAATATGAGTGAACAAATATGTACTTAGGTATTTTAAGTTAAAAATGTTAGTAGACCAAAGTTGGCAAACTTCTATAAAAAGACACTTAAACTGAAGAACCAGCGGGCTGGATGATAGGCAAGGAGGGGGACCTCCAACCCCCACCAGAGGCTCTAATAGCCAAAAAGGCTGGACAACTGCCGAGGAGACACCTGTGCCTTGGTGTCTCCTTCGCTTTACACTTAAGACTAAATGTGGAACCCCCATTTCCTATGCCTAGATCAATTTCATGTGAATTTCCTAGGCCTCAATTCCATGAATGGACTCTGTCCATCCATTGATACATTCATTTACTTTGCCCCAGGAAGGAACAGTGTTTGTTCATTGATACATTCATTCACCTTGCCTCCGGCAGCAGGGACTATGTTCATTCATTTCCTGGCCAAGGAACCCATACACCTATAAATACCCCGAGACTAAGAGCCTAAAGGGGGAGACAGGGAAAGACCGTAGGGCATCTTTCTCCCCACTTGAGCTTTTCTCTCCCTATTTGAGTTCTCTCTCTCTACCAGGAGCTTTAGTGTTTTCTGTATTCTTTTCTGTAAATAAATTCTGTCTTACTACTAGAAAAAAAAAAGCCACTTAAACATTTTAGAGTTTGTAGGCCACACCTGGTCTGTTGCATATTCTTATTTGTTTCAATTTTTTCAACCATTTAAAAATGTAAGAACCATTCTTAGCTTTTAGGCTGTGCAAAAACAGGCTTCAACTACAGTTTGCTGATACCGGCTTTAAAATACATATAGTAGACCAGGCACAATGGCTCGTGCCAGTAATCCCAGCAGTCTGGGAGGCCGAGGTGGGTGGATTGTCTGAGCTCACAGATTCCAGACAAGCCTGAGCCAGAGCGAGACCCCACCTCTAAAAATAGCAGGGTGTTGTGGAAGCTACTCGGGAGGCCAAGGCAAGAGAATTGCTTGAGCCCAAGAGTTAAAGGTTGCTGTGAGCTATGATGCTACAGCACTCTATCAAGGGAGACAAAGTAAGATTCTGTATTAAAAAAAAAAAAGGATGTATACAGTAAAACCTCTATTTAGATAACCATTCAAGGTATTGTAACAAAGGGTCAACATACAGAGGTGGTCAACATAAGCAACTAGGCCTATACCATCCTGAAAA
The DNA here is from genome assembly GCA_963573935.1 of Arctocebus calabarensis. Classification (NCBI taxonomy): domain Eukaryota; kingdom Metazoa; phylum Chordata; class Mammalia; order Primates; family Lorisidae; genus Arctocebus; species Arctocebus calabarensis. The sequence goes on along the minus strand of CAUYON010069515.1, from coordinate 806 downwards.
TGTACATGTTGTACATGTCAGGTCTATGACAATTAGGTCTACTTAAGGAAGTGGTCAGCCACAGAGGTTCTACTATATATGTATAGCAATTTGTTTTCCCAGCTTTATCATTTTCTGATAAGTAAAGCAACTACTGATCTCAATCATATCAGATTAAGAAAGCTTTTACTAGAGTATGCATCTAATTCTGCGACATGAAATAATTTCTTCCCATCTCAATAAACGTTTTAAGAGTAAGTCTTTGGTGGATTTTATAAAAATTATACAATTTTTTTTATTGTAGGCAAAAAATTATACAATTTCTTATGTATACATACCCTTTTCCTGTGAGATTATTTTTCCTTTATTTTTAACTTGAAAATGAAGACATTTAACTAAAAAATAGGCAAACCATCATCTATCTGGCTTTTTGACATTTATGATCAAAGTAGGATTAACATACAAAAGCACTCATAAGACCAAAGTGGACTCGTATGGATATTAACTTTGAATTTTGACTATTAAGCTCAGTATCATCTTGATTTTTAAAAATCTCAAATAATGTACATTAAACACACTGAAAACATGGGACAGTAACATGAAAATATCATGAGAATAAACTTGACAAGATAATAAAGTTTACTTAGGCTACAATTACAAAAGGTCATGACCAATGTAGCTTATACCTAATTCCACAAGCGATTTGATATGGGGTAGTTTTCCAGGATTCTGCATCAACCTGTTTACCATCAGGCAACGTGACTTTAATTGGCTTGCTATCTTTTTCTGCCTTTTCTGCTAGAATGGAATCATGTTCTGCTTTTAGT
>CAUYON010069514.1:0-10000 GCA_963573935.1 Arctocebus calabarensis | reverse complement strand
TAAAAAGTCAAAAGTAATCATTTAGGTAGTACAGTTTTCACGGTTGCATGATTTGAAGACACCAAAAAATTACTTTAAGAATGCTCAAATAAAGGAGAAGTTAGTTAGTGGAAAACACATTGTTCTTTTGCAGGGAGACTTGGTATCACTTCAATCAACATGGAATTGGGTCACCTGCATAAACATTCAGGTACTCACCAAGTACTAACAACTGGCCTGGTTTTGAAAACATTCATAAACCAGTATTTTGTGAATGCTGAAAATAAAGACTTATTTTTCCCTCTAAGGCAGAAAAAATATATCACTAATAATTTAGATAATTGGTACTTAAATACTTGATAAATTAGTGATTGAATTCAGGTTCTAGTTATACTATAAAGGTCAAATACTCTTTACTTCTTTTTTTATGCATTGTCTAACTTCTCACCCATCTTTGTTGAACTAATGAAATGAAGATATCCATCATGATGTAACTGTGAGCTGGGGGGATCTAAATTACCTTCATCTGGCACCATTCCAATATACTATAAATGAGGTAATTGTCCTTGACTATAAAATTTGCATTTTCAAGACTTAATTGCTATCATTACATCTTTTTGTAATTCTATTAATTTAACTGAATGGAGCGTTTGGTTTTATGGTTAAAAATTAGCATTAAAACATTGTACATCTAAATAGAATTTTAATATTTTTTATCTGAAATGTGGTATAGTTATCCCAGAGGAGCTAAATAATTTCTCAAGAAAAGGTAGTAACCTGTCAACAAGCAGATTTTACCTTCAGTGATCATTAACAGACCTTCAAGTCACCTGGAAATGCTTCATTCTGGGATTTGAGAAATCACTGAGGCCACGCACTCTATGGATTCTTTCTACTTAAACATTAACAGGAAATCTATTAGCCATAGCCAAGGCATGGCTGGGTGCCCTTTTCTGTAATTGTCTCTGTGTTTGAAATGTTTCCCTCTTATCCTCAGTTGAATGGGTCATTCTATATCTGCACATGTTTTGGTTCAGTTGCAATATATCATCTTCATTGCCTTCTCTCCTCCTGAGCAAGTTGTCTACATTTATGTGTCTGATCCTCCAGTCATGGTTCATTGTACAGACTAGTTAGTAAAATGTTATTAATTCTTCCCTCCTACTGGGGGCACAATTGAGAAAATTTTCCACCTTAGCCTTTGGAAACTCTGTGGTAACTTAACAACTATCTAGCCACTTTCTTAATCAATCTGAATGTGCACATGGAACATTCTAGCCAATTAACACAGGCACTTTCTTAAGTAAAGTAATAGAAAATTGTGGTTAATGAAATTAAATTTTTACTTAACAAATCTCTGACCCCAGACAGAAAACTACCCTCATCTTGGTTTTTAGGAGAAATGAGGTTGATTAAAAATAAAAGGATTGGGGCAAATTTTCATACAGTAAAGTCTGGGAGGAGGGGTAAACAACCTCAAAGTAGCTTTTGTTTTTATAACATTCCCTGGTGAGGGTGGTTTTCCTGATTTCGTTAGCTGTTAGGATGGGTGTTCTCATGCACCTTTTGATACATTTATATCAGGGAAAGATGGCAAATATTTGCACAAAGTGGACCAGGAAGTGTATTAGGGATAAGACGAGCCTTAGGCATAATTTATGCCAAGCATTAATAACGAAGATGAGGGTCAGAAGCCCAGAAAACGTCTGTGACTCAGACAAGGGCTTCCAATTAAGTCAGTAGCACAGAAAGACCTAGAAGCCAGCATCCTTGAACCCGTACATGTTATTAGTCTGTATGTCATACTTACCTTCTGACACCAAAGGCTCTTCTCCTGAGCATCACTACAGACTCCAGATGAAGCAGTGTGACCTGGGAAGGGCTTAAGGAGAGGTAGTTGACACCAAATCCACAGGCCAAGTCTGGTTGCTCACCAGTCAGTCTGACTATTTCCTGGACACTCCTCTTTGTGCAATTCCAGACCCAACCCCTGAAGCCCAATAAGGTGAAGGACACGTGGCTAGTCAACATGAAGCCCCAGGTGTCACCTTGATTTCTTTATTTATCAAAATGTCACATCCATAGATTCTACACATAATATCACTTTCAGTTCATTCGGGGACATGTTATTAACTATGACAACTCCTTCAAAATAAATTCAAAATGTACTTACTGAAAATGTAGAGTAGTATTATGTTATTGAGCACATCATGATGTATCTAGTTAGTGATAGCATAGAATGACTAATCTATGAAAGGAATGACACTATATTGATCATTTCTAAAACAAGCTCTGCTTGTTCTTTTGATGTAGTATAGGGCCTTTTGATGGAATGAAGTCTATTATTTCAATTATAAAACCTACCAATATTAATGGAATCAATAATTGTTTTTATTTCAACACTTACAAGAATATTTTTTGCTCAAACAGGAAATTAATTTCCCTATCTCCACTTTCTTTTTTGTCCCAAATCATCCCCTACAATGAGATTAAATACAGTTTACAATATACTGTGCTTTATGTCCTTACTACACAATAATATTTTAAGAATCCCACTACTGACTCAATTAAAGAAAGTTGCATTAAACTTATTACAACCAGGGGCCAGATGAAAAGACGTTGTATAAACCTTGTTTATATCTTCCCCTCTCTCCCTTCTACTGAACACTTCAACTCAAAGAAATCCACGACAATTCAATAAACATTTATTGAGCTTCTACTATATTCTAGGCACTATACCAAGGGCCAAGATCTTAGACATTAATAAAGAATATCCCTCTGCCTAAGGAATATATTTTATTTGTCTGGATAGCTATAACTCTTCTCATTTTCCTGTCTCTCCTATATTGCTTACACTTTTTTTTGTTGTTTTTAATTATATTCTAACTCCCAGGCTATTTTATAAAGAAGCTGAAGTTTAAAAGCATACCTCATTCTTTATATTCTGACCAGTGTAAAACTATATCCTACAAGAGTGGATTAATTCTTCTACTCTTCTTGTCACAGAATAATAATAGCACTCTTTTCCTCCACCAATATGCTCTAAGTTAAATGATAAATTCTCTCTGCACAAAATAGTGCCTGGCCTGTTGTTGGTTTAGAGACCAAATAGAGAACAGCAGGAAGGGCATAGCTTTATAATCAAATACCCATGTTGAATCCCTACTGCAGCACTGGGCAAATGATCACAGATTAATCCCTTCACCTCCCCAGGCTTTTAACTTCCTAATCTACAAAATGGTCAGGGTGACACCAACATTGTAGGGTTGTTATAAGATCAAAGGGTTTCAAAAGCTGGAAAGAAATTTGCAAAAAATGAGGCACTATCCAACCCACTCTAGAAAATATTATAGTTGATGATTATGATACAGGCAATATGGATGGTAATAGAAGTCAGGATGGAAGGAAGGTACATCCAGCCTAATCCCTAATATTTAGGTCGTCTGTCTTCAAGTCTTACTGAACAATTAGCCAAATATAACTGAACAATGGTAATAATGATAATATTCATAGCTATCATTTATTGTGTCTACATGATACTCTGTGTATTAATATCAGCTGCTAATATAAAAACCATTACTAATCCTCACATTTTTTTTCATTTTCTAAATGGAAAACTTGAAGTTCAGAGAGATTGAATAATTTATAACAGACACAAATTACCAAATGACCATTAGGTAAGCACTTTCCACTGTTTCCACTGGTCTTTTGCTATGGCCCCACACTGATGGGAAATTGCCAACATAGACCCAGTGAGATAAAAACACACTCCCCTCCCCACACATGAACTCACGGGGAGTAACTCTACAATCCAGCTGGAATGGTAGCCACACACTATACACAGACTTCTCTTTCCAAATCTAAACCTTTAAAATCTTGATTTTTCTTGAAGACACCTTTACAAACAATTTTATTTTGAAGGGCAGGTATGGGTAGCTGGAGAGTAGATCTTCCTTCAATAACCATTTACAAAATCTAAAAAAACGTTTTCCATAGAAGCACTCCTTTTTAATATTTAATTTCCATATATGTCATATTTACATAACTGTTATTTATTAGTTATTTAAGATTATTACTATTTAATTAACTACTAAATAAACATTGCAATTAATTTTTAATTTGAGAGTGTGTGTTAAGTGGTCGTTAAACCAGAGGAGTCACGATTATTTGCTCATTTCTTTTATTATATTAAACTCTTGGTCTACACTATTTCCTCCTTTTTAAAAAATAATATTGCTTTTTATTCACAATATTCTTCATTAGGCAACAGCAATATGCTTTCTCTACATTTCATTTTATTTATTATGTATTTCAATTGCTTTATTTAAATGTTAAAGCTGCCAGCTTTTGGTGGAAAAGTATGGGGAGATTATAGTAATAATTTAAACAATCCTCTGCAGGAAGTAATTTTTTTCTGAATCCTTAGGAAAACTGCAAATTATCAACACAGCATCACACAACATTGCATTTTAGATACTATTTGCAGAAGGTTGTTTTAATCTACTAGTACTAAACCATCTGTTTTCATTCTCATCTTTCAACAATTCGGTGTTACCCAGGCACTGGAACCAATCATGCCACAGCTACTCAAGCTGTGCTGCTGTGAACAGCCCCACCTTGAAGAGCCCTGCCAGTGAGGAGGGATGAGCCCTATTCGTCACAGCATGCTAAAGGTCAAACATAATAATATTGTGAGAGTCATTTTCAAACTAAGAATTATGGTTCCTTCCACTATTTAGTGAGCAACTTCTCTGTTCCAGGAACTCTCTTCTTTGCACTAGAGATAAAAAATAATAATTAAAAAATAAATCATTATTATCATCATCTATGTCCTTAAGGAACTGTGGTTCAGGGTAAAGACACATGAAAAAGAACAATTAATTAAAATGCCTTGTGGTACATGTTATGATGGCAGTAGGGCATGAGAGTCTATGGGGCTGTGTGCACAGGAGCAGCTTCTAATCCAGACTTTTGGGGACACAGTATGGTCACCTTAGTGAGTGTGGTGACTTATGCTCCATCTTGAGAATAACAGAAGATATGGTCTGAGCACAGGACAGACCAAGGTCCAGAGGTAAGAAAGGACCTTTTCCAAGATAGGTTTTAGGCCTTAGGTTTCCTTTCAAAGTGAACAGATCAGACAGGCTTTCTAGATAGAGTCCAAAGACCTGGGTTAACAGGGTTATTCTCAACTCTGCCTGTACTTGGTGATGAGGACTTGTGTATATTTGTAACACCTCTACCACCCAGTGTGCTCCTCAAAAAAATGAGTACCATCTTTGCTTCTTGCCATTCAAAACTATGAGGATAGGATGAGAAAGACAAAGGAGGTAAATGACCCTTGAAAAATATACAGGAGTCCCTGCAAGAACTAGTAGCAGAAATAAGATGCTAGTCATAAAGCAACAGGCAAAGCAAGCAAGGACTGAGAAAAGGTACAGCATTACTAAAACTTGGGATTTTAAAATATGCCAGAACCCCACTATCCATGCCTGGTTCAAAGCCTGTCTCAGCAAGTATCTTTCCTTGAAATATCTTGACTCTGCTTCCTCAACATTCTGTAACCTCAACAACTTAGGTTATTGTTAAGAACCACAAGTCTGACATTTTGGCATTATCTTCAGTGCCATTTTTCTCCACACTGAACTTGAGAAGTTAAAGGGAAGAAATGGGTTCAGTAATTTTGCTAAACTGTTAACTATGGAAATGGTACACTTGTTAAATATTATTACATATTGTGGTACCAAGCTAAAAATCTACCTACCATGCCTACTTTTATATTTTGATATCAATGGCACAAAATATTTCTTTTTAGAGAAGGCAAAATAACAAAATAACTAGAAGTATATCCTCTAAAGCCAACTGGTCCAGGTTTAAAGTTTGCTAGCCGAGTAATTTGGAACAAAGGACTGAATTTCCCTTTACAACTGTTTGCTCACCTGTAAAATGGGTTAACAGTATCTGTTCTTGGAAAGAATAGATGAGGTAATTCATGTAAAACTATCAAAACAATTCCTGGCACATATAAATGTTCAATAAGTGTTGGCTATTATTGTATCCAGCACCAGGCCACAACAAGTTACCTTGTTGGCCCTCAGTAAAATTCATAGTTGAAAGATATGATTGACTCAAATAAATAGCAAATAATGACATAACACTTCATTTAAGTTCATTTTAATAAAATTACCCCCAGAGAGTCATACTTATAAGCAAACTCAGACGGTAATGGGAATGAAATAGATATACATGAGAATCTTAATATTCAACAGCAAACACTTTTTAATGGGAATAAATTTTGTCTGAGAGCTGTTGTAAGAACTCAGGAAGTACTCTTGTTGTTACAGAAGTACACTTGCTGTTATAGAGTGAGAAATTGTCACAAAAAACTTTAAGGTCTCAGAAAGCATTCAAAGTATTAAGTCATGAGAGCCTCTTCCAAAGGAACAATACCCTCTGATGTCTTTCACTTAAAATACCAAAACAAATAGCAATGATGAAACTTATTATTTTAATCAAGCTTCTGCATTAAAATCCTGCCCACCTCTCATCAAGCTGGCCAAATATCACTACAGGAGTGGTTTTGATATTCTGCCATCATGTGTGTTGAAATAGTTTGATGTAAAACTTCACCCTGGCAAACAAAGGTCTGTGTATTTGGAAACAGCCAACTGGCCTGCTGAGTCATTGGCTTCCATCTCGTTATCTGATGTAGTTCTTGCTAATGTGCTGATCCAGTGACCGAGCCAGTGGTTCAAGCATCTACACTGGCAGGACCATATTGTAAGAGCAGCCAGCATCTGAAACTAGCTCCAGTAGGTCAACCCAGGTAGCAGCATTTCATTTTTTTTCTTTTTTTTTCTATTAAATCATAGTTGTGTACATTAATGCAATCATGGGGTACAAAGTGCTGGTTTTATATACAATTTGAAATGTTTTCATCAAACTGGTTAACATAGCCTTCACAGCATTTTCTTAGTTATTATGTTAAGATGTTTATATTCTATACCTACTAAATTTCACATGTACCCTTGTAAGATGCACCATAGGTGTGAACCCACCAATTACTCTCCCTCCACGCATTCTCCCCTTCCCCTCCCCTCCCTCTCCTCTTCCTTCTGCTTCGTGACCTATAATTGGTTTTATACTAAGACAGAGTACACTGGATACTTTTTCTTCCATTCTTGAGATATTTTGCTGAGAAGAATATGTTCCAGCTCCATCCATGTAAACATGAAAGAGGTAAAGTCTCCATCTTTCTTTGAGGCTGCATAATATTCCATGGTGTACATATACCACAATGTATTGATCCATCCATGGGTTGATGGGCTTCTTCCATGACTCAGCAATTATGAATTGGACTGCAATAAACATTCTGGTACATAAATCTTTGTTATAATGTGATTTTTGGTCTTCTGGGTATATACTTAGTAAAGGAATTGTAAAATTGAATGGCAGGTCTATTTTTAGATCTCTAAGTGTTCTCCAAACTTCTTTCCAAAAGGAACATATTAGTGTGCATTCCCATAGAAGTTTTCCCTTTTCTCCACATCCACACCAACATCTCTGGTTTTTGGATTTTGTGAAGTGGGCTAATCTTACTGGAGTTATGTGATATCTCAAAATAGTTTTGATTTGCATTTCTCTGAAGATTAAGGATGATGAGCATTTTTTCATGTGTCTGTAGGCCATATGCCTGTCTTCTTCAGAGAAGTTTCTCTTCAAGTCCCTTGCCCACCCTGAGATGGGATCACTTGTTCTTTTCTTGCTAATATGTTTGAGTTCTCTGTGGATTCTGGTTATCAAACCTTTGTCAGAAACATAACCTGCAAATATCTTCTCCCATTCTGAGGGATATCTGCTTGCTTTACTTACTGTGTTCTTGGCTATGCAGAAGCTTTTTAGTTTGATCAGGTCCCAAGTAGTATATTTTTGATGTTGCTCCAATTGCTTGGGGAGTCCTCCTCATGAAATATTCACCCAGGCCAATTTCTTCAAGAGTTTCCCCTGCACTTTCTTCTAGTATTTTTATAGTTTTATGTCTTAAGTTTAAATCTTTAATCCAGTGAGAGTATATATTAGTTAATGGTGAAAGGTGTGGATCTAGTTTCAGTCTTCTATAGGTCGCCAGCCAGTTCATCCAGCAACATTTATTAAATAGGGACTCTTTCCCCACTGAATATTTTTAATTGTCTTGTCAAATATCAAATAATGGTAAGTAGCTGAGTTCAACTCTTGTTCTCTATTCTGTTCTATACATCTACCTCTCTGGTTGTGTGACACTACCATGCAGTTTTGATCACTATGGATTTATAGCATAGTCTGAGTTCTGGTAGAGTGATTCCTCCTGCTTTGTTTTTATTTCTGAGTAATGTCTTGGCTATTGGAGGTTTTTTTCTGATTCCATATAAAATAAAATAATATTTTTTTGAGATCTTTAATAGGGATTGCATTAACATTGTGTATTGCTTTGGGTAGTATGGACATTTTAACAATGTTGATTCTTCCCAGCCAAGAGCATGGTATGTTTTTCCATTGTTAACATCTTCAGCTATTTCTTTCTTAGAGTTTCATAGTTCTCTTTATAGAAATCTTTCATGTCCTTTTTTAGGTAAACTCCCAAACATTTCATCTTCTTTGGCATTACTGTGAATGGAATAGAGTCCTTGACTGATTTTTCAGTGTGACTATTGTTGGTATATATAAAGGCTACAGATTTATGAGTGTTGATTTTGTAACCTGAGACACTGCTATATTCCTTGATTATTTCTAAGAGTTTTGTAGTAGAATCCCTAGTGCTTTCCAGATATACAATCATATCATCTGTGAAGAGTGAAAGTTTGATCTCTTCTAACCCTATATGGATACCCTTGATTGCCTTTTCTTCCCTAATTGCAATGGCTAAGACTTCCATTATAATGTTAAAAAGCAGTGGAGACAAAGGGAAATTTTGCCTGGTTCCTGATCTGTGTGGAAATGATTTCAATTTAACTCCATTCAGCATAATATTGGCTGCTGGTTTGCTGTAGATGGCCTTTGTCAGTTTAAGAAATGTCCCTTCAATACCAATTTTCTTCAGTGTTCTTATCATGAATAGATGCTGGATATTATCAAAAGCTTTTCTGCATCAATTGAGAGAATCACGTGGTCTTTGTTTTTTAATTGTTTATGTGTTGAATTATATCGATAGATTTACATATATTGAGCCAGTCATGAGACTCTGGGATAAAACCCACTTGGTCATGGTGTATAATTTGTTTGATGTGTTGCTGGATTCTGTTTGTTAGGATCTTGTTGAATATTTTTGCATCAATATTAATTAGTGATATTGTTCTGTAATTTTCTTTTCTTGTTGGGTATTTTCCTCATTGGGGGACCAAGGTGATGTTTACTTCATAGAATGTGTTCGATAGCATTCCTTCTTTTTCTATATTTTGGAAAAGGTTAAATAACATAGGTACTAGTTCCTCTTTAAGGGTTCAGTAGAATTCTGATGGGAAGCCATCTGGTCCCGGGCTTTTCTTTTTAGGGAGATTTTGTATAGTTATGCTATTTCAGAACTTGATATAGGCCTGTTCAACATTTCCACCTGATTCTGGCCAAGTCTTGGAAGGTGGCATGCTTCCAAGTATTGATCAATTTCCTTCAGATTTTCATATTCCTGAGAATAAAGTTTCTTGTAACATTCATTAAGGATTTTTTGAATTTCCTAGGAGTCTGCTGTTGTTTTATCATTACCATTTCTGATTGACGAAATTAGAAATTTTACTCTTTTTTTTCTGGTTAGGTTAATGAAAGGTTTATCTATTTTATTGACCTTTTCAAAACACCAACTCTTTGATTTATTGATCTGTTGTAGAATTCTTTTTTTTTTTTCTTTTTAATAATTTTATTGAATCATAATTATGTACATTGGTGCAATCACAGGGCACGATTCTTATACATTCAGAAATATTTTGATCATACTGTTACAGATATCCTTCATGGCATTTCCTTGATCACTATATAAAGACATTAATACTCT